>LPNX010124878.1:481483-517866 GCA_001517045.1 Pseudotsuga menziesii | reverse complement strand
CAAAATTTCTTTTACTTAACTTTTTTGAAAAAAGAAAAAAAAAAAACGGCAAAGTGGCGGGGGGGGGGGGGGGGTTCCCCGGGGGGGGAGGGGGGAAAAAAGGNTTGGGGGGTAGGGAAAGGGGATGGGAGAAAAGGAGAGAAGAGAGGGGCTAGGATAGGTGGGTAATTTTGTTTTTCAATTTTTAATATATTATTTAATTTTAAATTTTTTTTTTATGTTTTATTTTTTAATCTATTTTTAAAATTTTAATGTAATTATTATTTTTTCGTGTTATTTTTTAAATAGTTCTAGTTTATTTTTTCTTAAATTGTTTTTAAATGTTTTGCTTTATGATTTTTAATTCTTTTTTAAGAAGTATTTAATATGTTCTTTTGAATTTTTTTAATAAATTGTATATTTTTTAATAAAAAAATTATTTTCTTAATATAAATCTCCATTTTTTTAATAAAGTTTAATTGTTTAGTAACTTTTTTATTTATTTAGAGTTGTGGCTCGGTGGCCTCCCTCGGGGTGGGGAGGAGGGGGAAAGGGGTGGCGACAGAGGGCAAAGGGGGCCAGAGGTGAGGGGAAGGAGGTGGGGAAGGGGAGGGGAGGGAAGGGGAGGGAGGAGGGAAGGGGATGGTGGGTTAGGGAAAGGGGCTGGGAGGAAAGGAGACAAGACAGAGTGTGGGATAGGTGGGTAATTTTTTTTTCAATTTTTAATATATTTTTAAATTTTAATTTTTTTTAATGTATTTTTAAAATTTTAATGTAATTATTATTTTTTCATGTTATTTTTTTTTATATTTTTTTAAATAGTTCTAGTTTAATTTTTTTTAAATAGTTCGAGGGTAATTTCTTTTTTCAAATTTTAATATATTTTTTAATTTTAATATTTTTAATGTATTTTTAAAATTTTAATGTTTTTTTTTTTAGGGTTATTTTTTTGTTTTATATTTTTCTTAAATTTTTTTTAATAGTTCTAGTTTTAGTTTTTTTTTTAAATTGTTTTTAATTTTTTTTTTATGATTTTTAATTCTTTTTAAAGAAATTTTTAATATGTTCTTTTGAATTTTTTTAAGAAATTGTATATTTTTTAATAAAAAAATTATTTTCTTAATACAAATTTCCATTTTTTTTAATAAAGTTTAATTGTTTAGTAACTTTTTTAATTTAGATTATTTTATTTTATTTTATACAAACGTTTTAAAAATATTAAAAAAAAAATTAAAAAATGGGAAGGGGGAAGTGATGGACAAAGACAAGACACTTTATTTTTCAAGGTCTTGGTTTGAAAAATACTGCAATGTTCGCACTACTATTTCGATTTAGAGTTTGATTGCAATATTTTTTTTCACAAATTAATGATTGTTAAGTCCACACTTTAAAACAAGTTATACTTTTGGCATTTGAAAAAACCAATGTGCTTCTAGTAGCATTAGTTTTCTATTCAATGATTGATTTTAAGGCTATTATTAGCAAGAATATGGGTTTTTCAGGAAATGGTTGTCTTTTTAACCTTGAAACAAAAATAATGTTACTAGTAGCATCACTTTTGAATTTGAATCTTGATTTTAGTGTTTTTGACACAAGAAAATAAATTTTAGGATTAGAGTTCTCGTTGTGAGTATATAGTTCTCGTCAGGTTGTATAACGTGTTTATTGTTGGTAAATATTATAAAAATGCATAAATAGCTCTAACATTATAAAATAGAGTTATTTCACATGCATCATGCAATGCTTATCTTATAACTATGCTTTAAATAAGAGAGGTGGAAATCTATTTATACCTCTTGTGTTATGGGATGTAAATATTACATACCTCTAACTATATAATATAGGTGAAGGAGACCCTTTTGAGTATGTTGTGGTATATTGTGAAATCACACATTACATGTTGTGTATGTTATTTGTACACACATGATTTTATTGATTGTATGGATAGAAGGCTAGACTAGTAGATCTTTTCTATTGATGTACATGTTAGTAAATGTACTGTTGTATGTTTATTCATATTCTCAATATTCTAACATTGTATCAGAGCTATTTTCTATGCTCTATCTTCTTCGGTAATTCTTTGAATTTTGTTTTACAAGCAACAATTCTTCAAATTTGAGTTGGGTCCTCTATAATTTTTCTATTTGGCATCCCATATATCAAACCCAAGTAGTATTTTTTGTAGATATAGTCATTTTTCTATATGTTTGAGAATTTATTTTGAACCCTAACCCTCACCATTAATTTTCATAATTTTTTCAAGTTTCTCTTAATTTTTTTTTTTCTGTATACCTCAATTGAAATTGATTGTATACAAAGTTGTTATCCAAGATTTATTTGTTTTGCAGCATATCTAGTTTGTTTTTGGATTTGGTTGTGTCTTGATGTAGGTTTATGTACGGGACTAAGAAAATTTCACAATTCTTGAATTTTGACAGGTTTCTAGGCATCTTTTGGCTAATTCACACCTTTTAGTTTGAAACAGGACATTTTTTTATGGGAACTTGTGCCATGTCTTCAACGAAAGTGCAAATTTGTACCAAAATTTTCACTAGTTTCTCAGTGAAATCATGAATACGTCATTTCAGTTCTTTTTTCTCTGAATTAAATTTATGCTCTCAATTCTTTACAATAGGGCTACAGATCTAACTCTTAGGATTCAATATCAATGAGAAATTTATGGTTTATGCTCTCTTATCTTGAAATTCTTGTCCTTTTGAATTAGGGTTTATGTTCTTTGTAATATCCCCAACTTAAAAATTAGATATATTAAATCAACTTGAACCATAGAGAAACACTAGATTTCGAATATAGGTCATTAGTTTGAATTTTGGCCCCAAAAACACTAATTTTCCTAACTCTTCCAAACACCCCTTAACTTGCTCAAATTTATTCCTAACAGCTTTAGATCGACCCTAACACTCCCAAACACACCCAAAATTACCACTAATATACTTTAGGAAGCTTTTATGAAAGTTATTTGCACAAAAGCATTAAGTTTACATAACCATTTTAGAATATTTTTACATAGAACAACCAGTGCTTGAATTTTGGACACCAAATAGGGGAAAATACAAAGGATTTTATTTATGAAATAAAAATAACAGATATTACAAATATTTCTGCTACAAAATATGAAAAATATCAAAGATGTCTATTACATAGAGAGCGAGAGTTGGCTATCCAACAACCAACAAAGAAAGAATGAGAAAATGTTGCTCCGAAAGATAGATCTATTGCACTAGTTTTCCTCCCACAAGATTATTTCAACCCCCAACTTGAATATCTACCTCCTACACTATTTCCTATATAACATAAGTAATAAATGCATGCATTATAACAACCTCCATCATATATGATCATTCATTGGTGCAACCTCCTCAACTAGAGACCTCCACACACAAAATTCGATCGAAAAACACCAATAACTTTCACTACTACAAACTGAGAATCAAACACACCTACATGAAATTGAATCGACATAAGAAAATGGAAATGGAATCATTAAATTGAATCTTTGTAGAGAAACCAAGGTTAATCCTATTCTTATGCTTTTTATGGTGGAATATTTCACCATTGAAACTAGTTACAATTATAAGGGGCTCATCTCCCAAGCCTGAAAAGCACTATGGATCTCCAATTCCTTGAAATTAAAAATGAACAAAAGCCTTATCAATAAGTGTTTTCATCCTTTTTATAAAATTCATTGGGATTCCACTCCTCATTCTAGAACTCTCTCTCAAAAATAATAATAAAATTTGAATTATTGGAGAAAATAATTATTCATGACGTATCGACTCCCTTTCTAATGTCATTGTTGGCCAAAATGAACCTTATCTTCCCTTGGAAATTTGAATTAGAGATGATTTCCTTGATTTAATGGGGAGTTACAACTACCTTGTGGGACCCTCTTCCCTCATGTGCCCTCCTTATCTAAATTTAGATATTGCATTGTCATAGATTGTCATAGATGCTACTCTCCATATAGATTCCTCATCATGATATTTGTTGGGAGTTACTCTCCTCTTAATGCACCCTTCATTGTCTAATTTTATCTATGGGAGTTACAACTCATGAGATTCCTTCATGATTGGATTCCTTCCGCTTTGGAAGAGAGTTATACCTCATATGGGGACCATTCATCCTCCTATGCACCCTTCTTGGTCGATTAGACCATTTCCACCTCAATTATGAATTTTTGGACATTATTATTCCAAAACTATGACCCACATCACCTTTCTTGATTTAATTTTTAATTTGCATAGTGACTATAGGCCAAATAATTCCCTATATAATTTAATCTCCACTCAAACCTATGGGAATTGGATAGGTTAGTGAAATGACCCATGGAGTTTCCATGGAGGGGACATTATAGTCCTCTGAGTGTAAGTTTGATTTTCCTCAATAAATTGCAAACCCACGTGATGCAATACTGTTCACCTTCCCATCTAGCATCTTCACGTGGTAGATCCTTCCACTAAACAAGGTTCTCTCGGATGGTTCTGTCTCTCAAATCTGTTTCTCTCACCTACAAAAAGATTTCCAGAACCAAAATTAGTTGTCCTTTATCATTTAATGGAGGAATATCTATTGAAACTATCACATGTTGGCCAACTTATTTCTTGAGACATGAAACATGGAACACATTATGGATCTCGGTTCCTTGTGGGAGGTCTGGCTCATATGCTACTTCTCCAAATATGTGCACAATTTTGTAGGGCCCATAGAACTGAGGTTTCAAATTTTCATCCCCTTCCCCTTTGAGAGATGATTTTTTGTATATATGCAACCTCAAGTATACCAAATCATCCACCTGAAAACTGCGCTTTGTTTTATTTTGGTATGCATATAATTTTTCTAATTTTGGGTTGTTTGTAAGTTATCTTTGAAAGTTTCAGAATATAATGACTTTATTGTAGCTAATGTTTTTATTTAGGTGCTATATTGTCTCCAAAAATTCTATCAACAAAATTAGGAGCTTCATAACCATATAATGCTTTAAATGGAGACATACTAATGGACATGTCATAAGTTGTATTGTAATAGTGTTCACCAAGATACAACCATTTAATCCAAGCTTTTTTATGCCTTGTCACATAATTTATCAAATATAATTCTATCCATTGGTTGATTTTCTCTATTTTTCCATCATTTTGCGGGTGGTAGCTAGTATCAATATTTAAATCTATTCCTACCAATTTGAATAGTTCTTTCCAAAAAGCTCCTATAAAATTTCCATCTCTATCACTAACAATGGTTTTTGGCAAACCATGCAATATGAAAACTTCTCTAAAGAATAGATAAGCCACTTATGCAGATGTATAATTAGATGGAAGAGAAAAGAAATGAGAAAATTTAGTGAGTCTACCCACTACTACATATATACAATCTCTACCTTGTACCTTGGGTAATCTGGTGATGGAGTCCATTGAGATGCTTTCCCACTTTTGTTCCGGAATGGGTAGAGGTTTTGGTAAACCAACAAGGTGTGTGTGATCTATTTTATTATGTTGACATGTGTTTCATTCCTTCCAATACTTTAATACATCATTTTTTAGGACTTTCAAAGTGTACCTCTCTCTTATCTACGTATATGTTTTCAAGTGTCTAGGGTGGCGTGCTAATGGGGAGTTATGAGCTGCTTACAAAATATTTTTATTTAAGGATGGTCGAGGCACTAAATAAATTTGGTATTTATAGTATATGACCTCACTGATGAATTTGTATTGGTCATCCTATATCAACCTATCCAACAAATCATAGACAAACTTATTTTTTGAGTATTCTACCAAAATTTGAGCTTTCTAATTTGTTGAGATTCCCATGAAGGAGATGGATGGTTTTTTAGAGAGAGCATCTGCAACAAAACTATTTTTTTCCTTTCATGTACTCTATGTCAAATTCATAGTATTGTACCTTGTCGAACATATTTTTTTCCTATCATCCAACTCCTTTTAAGTTTGAAAATTCTTCAAACTATTGTGATTTATGTTTGACAACAAACTTGCTTCCCACTATATATTTTTAGAATTTGGCCAAGGCATGCATAATGGTAAACATTTATTTGTTATAAATAGAGTAGTGGCACTCATGTGGTTGTAAATTTATGCTCTTAAAAGCAATAGGGTGATGATTTTGCATTAGGATAGCTCTAATTCCTTCTCCAAAAGCATCACACTCAAGCACAAATGGTTGAGTGAAATATGGTAAAGCAAGGACCATAAGACTACTCATCAATTCATTCATCCTATTGAAATATTTTTTAGCTTCCTCTTTCCAATCAAATGATCTCTTCTTCATGATATCAGTCAAAGGGGTTGTCAACTGTGAGAAGCCTTTGACAAATCATATGTATTATGTGCAAATATCAATAAATACCCTCAACTTTGTCTCATTTTCGGGAAATGGAAAATTAAGGTTGGCTTGGATTTTATCCATATGAACTCTAACTCCATATTTTCCAATCACATGACCAAGATACAACATTTCAATCATACCAAAATCACATTTGTACAACTTTGCATATAATGATTGTTCTTCTAAAATATTTAGCACAACCTCCAAATGATGCAAATATTCTTCCCATGTCTTTCTATAAATTAGAATATCATCAAAAAATACTCACACAAACTTACGTAGCTACTTGTTGAATATTTTTTTCATGTTAGATTGGAATGTAGCAGGTGCATTAGTCAATCCAAATGGCATGAATAGGAATTCAAAATGGCCATAATGAAAACTAAATGTTGTCTTTGCACATCTTCTTCCCTTAATCGAATTTGATGATATTCAGAGTGGAGATCAATCTTGGAAAAAAAATTATCTCGATGAATCTCATACATCAAATCATTAATACAATGAACATGGTACTGGTTCTTGATAGTCTTCTTGTTCAAGGCCATGTAGTCTATGCACATTATGATTGTGCCATCCTTATTTTTCACCAAGACCATTGGAGATGAAAATGGAATCGAACATAGCCATATGAGTCCCAACTCAAGAAGTTATTTTATGGTCCTTTTTGTGGTCCTCTTGGGGTGCTTGTATGGTTGGGTGATTATGGGATAATATCTCTCCTCCAATTATATAGTGTGCTCAACTCCTTTGTCTAGTGTCCTACCGATATTAAGGTCTCCAAAAACCTTCTCATGATTTTGTAACAACTCCCTTATACCTTCATAATATTGAGAGGTGTCTATTGTAGGTTTCTTAAATGTGATAAACAATATTGTTTCTCATTCTATATCTACATTCCCCATGATAACTCTCATATTATGTGCAGAAACCACCTATTGCAGCTACAACCTTTTTTCCCAAATTTGTAAAATTTTGGGACCCTCCTTTTATTTTTATCTAGCCTAGGATTGTTTGGTTTCCTGAAATATGTCTTTCCTCTACTATAAATTTTGATATTTTGAAGTCAGAAGTAAGGCCAATTGTTTTTCTTTCATTTTGGGATTTGAATAATCTGGCACTGCCGTCATCTAGCCAATGCATAAAGACTGCGGAGTTTGTTTTATTGCTCGGAGCTTAAGGTCTGATTTTTGATGATTTTTTTATCACTGTTGGAGGTCGGATGATGAGATGAATTTTTGTTTCCGTAGTTTTGGAGGTTGAATGAACTAATATTTTCATCACCCAGCCAAAAATCCTTTCATTTTATTTGAACACTTAATGTTTTTCAATGATTTAGTTTATCACTGTCGGAGTCTATTGATGAAGGAATTGGGGCATTAGTCCTCTATGCTACTGTCATTTCGGAAGGAAAACCATGAACATCCCAATGATTAGCCCTGTTTCTCACCGATCAGTGCTTTATCTCCTTTTTGTTTTATTTTTTCTCAGACTGATTATTTTGACTGTCGGCGATCATGTGTTTTATCGGTATCGGAATGATTTTTGACATTGATCGATGGGTTTGTCTTTTGCATTGCCGACATTGTGGAAACATTGAGGTTTGGAGTTTCGACCTTTAGTAGTTAGAAATCCCAATTGCTGACAGGTTGTATTTTGTCATGGAACCGTAGTTGTTTGTGAGTCCGCCGTTGCGGCTATCAATCAGACTATATGACCGACGTTTAGTTTTTTCCTCACCGATGCTGTAGCGGTTAACGGTTCTGATCGCCGATACACAATCACAAAGATAAGAGTCATTGGCATCGTCGACACTGTGGAGATGTTAAGATTTAGAGCCCCGATACTTAGCGTTAAAAGTATCTGACGCTGACCGAATTTATGATCCGCAGAACCCGTAGTCTGTTTGTCACCCACCGTTGTGGCTGTCTAGTAAACTATCCGCCCGATGTTTAGAGCTTCTGATCGGCGACGGGTTTTTAGTTGTTTGTGAGTCTGCTGTTGCGGCTATCAATTGGACTATCCTTCCAACGATTAGAATTTTCAATTGCCGATAGTGCTCCGTTCATCGACACTGTGGAAACATTTAGTTTTGAATCGACGACAAATAGTGTTTAGAGCTTCCGACTGTCGATGAATTTTTGATCTACGGAACCCACAGTTGGTTTAATGCCCGTCATTGTGGCTATCTAGTGAACTATTCTCCCGACGTCTAGTGCTTTCAACTACCGATAGGATTTTTCCCCTCCGATAATATCTTTTCCCGTCGACTCTTTTTCACCAAGGGATTATATATGATGAGCAGCATAGTGTAGAGTTTGGTGTTTAGCAGTAGCAGCAATGTGGTTCATGCTTTCATCGGAGGATTTCGAGTTAGTTCATATGCAACCTAGATCAAGAGGAGGATTCTGTTATACCTGGTTTGTGATTTTAATTATAGACGGTGGACTTAGAGGATTTTAAGACACAAAATTGCAAGATTTTCTCTGCCTTGTCATTCTTTCTTTTCATGCATTAATACTATGTATATTTTATTTTGCAGAATGCATATGGAGGAGGTAAATAGACTAATACAGTTTTTTGTTATTTTGGTAAAAGATAAATGATCTAAGGACATGCTATGTTTATGACAGGGTGATTGTTGTAAAGAAGATATGTCTAAAAGACAAAAGAAGAAGAGGTAGATAATTGGTTGAAGAATGAGGAAGAAGAAAGAAAGAGAGCTGCAAAGGAGGCAGCAAGAAAGGAAGAGAAAGAGAAATGAAGAAGCAAAGATAAAGAAAAGAGAAAAAGAAAGTGAGAGTCTAAGATTAACAAGATCTCAAAAAAGACCAATAGATTACTCAGCAGATTGATAGCAGCAGAGGCCTGAGCTTGGAAAAAGTTCATCAACGACCAAGTTGGTCCCTCTTCATAAAGTGTTCTTAAATTTTAATTTAAAATGTAACATATTGTATAAATTATGAGCACATACTACAAGAAAAAAATTTTGAACTGAAAGGTTGAGGAAGCACAAAGGTCATTGAGGGGTAGCCCAAAGGTTTTGCTTTTTTTGTATAAATATAGGAGAGTTTAGATGTAGAGAAAGGAGCTTCTTCCGTAGGCCATTTGTGAGAGTATATTGTAAGAAGAACTACTTCCTTTTACAATAAAGAATTACAAGTTTCTGTCGGAGAAATTTTGGTGGAATGTTTCAAATGCTTTGCTATGGATTAGTTGAATGTGAACTATTTCATTTTCAGCTTATGTTCATTAACTGTGAGATCGTTCTAACTCATTGAATCTCTTTTCATGTTATGAATGCACTCTAGTTTATTATGTGAAATTTCCACTGTGAGTAATGAATGTTGTCATAAACAATAAGCTATCTTCTTGTTCATATTTCTATTAATTTTCATGTGTTTTGAAATAAGTAACAACTATCTGTAATTTTTCTTAATGCATGTGCAGAAATACATTACTCATTTATAAGTGATAATTTTGCTCCCTAGGGATAGGTTAGTTAGTTAAATTTATTTTCTTGCTGTGTGTGATTTAGATGCGAGAGGGTTAAGATGAGAGGTAAGAACCTGCACATCACATTGTGACACTCCTCTTTATCTCTATCAATCTGCATTTTTAGACAGGCACTTGCACATCATAACTTAAACACAAAAAAATAAAAATATACACGATGGACCGGGCCGTAACTAGTAAAACCTTTTAATTTGTTACTTGACCTACGGTATCCGAACCATAAACCAGATGAATTCCCCATACCAAATAGTAGTGGGCTATTTGGGAACGTTTATTGGGGAGAATCCCTAACTATTGTTACCTACGATTTTCCAGGCCTCAATATTTTTTTGCGCTAGAAGGAGGGCCGCCAGTGCATGCCTGGCCGAGGAAACCTATTTCCTCGAAACTACTCCACCGGTGACAGTTTTGAAAGTAGTTTGTTTCACAAATCCACTCTTGAAGATAAAGGGAAAGGGTATCTGTATCCTGTAGATAATGAAGTGGTTGATGATTTAAGAAGAATTACTAGGGCATATGCGAAAAATATTGGAGGATTACCTATCATTTTTGTATTACCTAGAAGAGAGTATCACAAGAAATATCGTCCTAAATTAGAAGACTCAGTGTTGGTAGAAGATCTTGAAGAATTGGTAGAAGCATCCTTACAAGAAGTTGACCAACCTTTGAATCAGTTGGACCTGGATTCACCTTACTGTTCACCTTGTCGGACCCCTGTTCAGTCACCACCTCATTCTCCACTTAGAATCATGGCTCATGTAAATGGAAACCAACCACCTCCACTGCCTACTTGGAAAGCTAGGTCACCTTTAAATTTGACACCTCCCTTGCATGATTTGCCTCAAGATTTTGACAAGATGTTACCCAAGTTTGAGCTAGGTGATGGAGTTTTGGTAGATGATCATTTACAAAGTTTTTACTTGGCTATAGAAGGATTACGAGTTGGGGAGCATGAAGATGTAGTGTGTAGATTATTTCCCCACACTCTGAAAGGAAAAGTAGCCTCATGGTATTTTGCACTTCCTGCAAATTCAATCACATATTAGAACACATTTGAGAGAATTATTATAAGTAAATATGCAGTTTGAAAAAATCATGTAGCCTTGATGAAGGGGTTATGTGCTCTAAAGAAAGAAAGAAAATAAAAAGTACATGATTTTACTCAAATATTTGCTGCTCACCTAAACAATTTTACTGCATTAAATAAGCCATCCGAAAATGCTCTGATAGAATACTATACCTCAGCCCTTGGGCCTGATCTATCCATGTTTGCCAAGAGATTAGTGAGACCTACATTAACAGAAACTTATGAAGAAGCTGAGAAGGTAGAGGTTGAGTTGGAAATCATAGAAAATTATCCTGAGGAGTCAGGAGAAAAGACTTTTGGAAGCAAAAAACCTTTATTACTGACTAAGCCTAAGGATGAGAGGTAACGTGATTTTGAAGGGATGTTGAAGATGATGCAAAAGTTATCTAACAAAGTGATAGATTTAGAGAAGGAAAAAGAGGCTCACAAATCATATAAGCCTTATTATAAGAAAAGGGAAGACAATAGTCAAACTAATCCTCCTCCACAGAGTCCTTCAGCAATGAATTTAACTGATGTAGGAATGGATAATTTTTGTACCTTTCATTAGCAGCCTCATTCTGAGAAGAATTGCCCCCAATGGATAAATTCTATGACACTGGTAATGAATCAATTATTGGAATCCGAATTAACAGAAACTGATAAGGAGGAAGAAAAATATAATCAATCTATTAATCTTGCACATTGATCTAGGAACAAATAATTAATCTCATCAAGAAATAATCAACAAATAACTCAGAAATGGTGTTAATCAGAACCAGAATGGTTTCCTCTCTGTATATTCAATAAAAAATGAATAGTTACAATAACAATGTTAAGCAATAGCTTGAATCAATGAGGAATTCAAATACCTAAGGAGGTCATTTGAATTCAATGAGTGAGTCTATTTTAACTGACTGTAAGCCATTGGTTCACACTCTATTAACCACTTGACCAAAACCCTAATTGACTCACCAAACCCTGACTGAAGTCGGAGTGTAATAAATGACTGAATCTCAACTGAAAGAGATCAAACACATGTCATAGTAAGCCAACCATCAAGTTTTACTGCTTCAATGACTTCAATGAACCTCGATGAGGTTAATTGAAGCTAAACTGGTCATCAAAAGTTGGTGGAGGTGCCCCTGTTGACTCCATATCATTAAATAATAATAAATCACCATTAAATAATATATCTAATGAGAGGAGGCACCTTAACTGACTGGTTGAACTGATTGTAACCACCAGTTAGCAATTAGGTGCATTAATATCACTCAGATCAGCCACGGAGTGCTCCAGTTAGCCTCCTTAACTATAGGAGAAGGCTAAGTTAGCCTCCTTGACTATAGGGAGGCATGGGTGTGACTGGATGATGTCAATTAATGCTCCACTGATGTCAATTAATGTCAATTATACTTAGGGTAGTGGTTTAACTAGGCCAATTTGATCAAAAGGAGTGTGTATGGTGGCAAATGTCTCCAACACCCCCCCTTAAGCTATACTAAGGAGGAGTTAGAAAACAAAAAAGAATAAAAATGATAGGGCCTCGGAAACTAAGGCCATATGTCACCCTATACAATGCTGAAACTGAAACAATGCTCAAAACAAACTAAGTGAGGAAAAGAGGGAAAACCCAGTGGTAAAAACCCCCCATCAAGCTGAACACTGAAAGTAGTCTGAATCACCCTGATGAACTCACCCCCAATAGTGAACGGAGGTAAGTGAACTTATTTTCTAAAAATATCTTAGTGAAGATGGCTATAGTCTGCTCATCAGTCGGGCGGTATTGCAGAATGATGGTCCTGTCATGCACTAGCTCCCTGATGTAGTGCATGTGAATCTCTACATGCTTGGTCCTCTTCTTGGTAATTGGATCCATGGATATCTTAATAGCACTCTAGTTGTCACAAAAGAGGATAGTGGACAAAGTACTACCAAGATCAAACTCTGAAAGAATGCCTTGCAACCAAACTGCTTGGATGCAAGCATTCACTGCTCCTCGATACTCGACCTTTGCTGAAGATAATGCTATGGCAGCCTGATTTTTTCTTGACCAGAAAATGGGGCCACCACCAAACATGAATACATATCTTTAATTTGAATTCCAATCAATAGAATCACCCACCCAATCGGAATCTGTGTATCCAACTAGCTCTAGCTCGGAGTCTGCAGCATAGTGAATGCCGTATGTCCTGGTTCCCTGAATATACTGGAGGATCCTCTTGGCTGCCTTCCAATGAAGATCATGAGGCTGCTGCATGTATATTGATATAGCATTCATGGATAACAAATATCATTCCTATAATGTGTCAAGTACAACAAGCTACCAATCAGCTATCAATAGATAGTGCAGTCCATGGGAGGTGTGTGTTTTCCTTCTTCAAGGTTGATCCCTGAAAGGAAAGGGAATGGTGCAGGCCTACATTCAGCCATGTTAAACTTTACTAACAGGTATTAAGTGTATTTGGAATGATTTACCATAATCCCATCAGAATTTTTCTCGATTTCGAGCCCCAAAAATTGTTTTAGAAGCCCCAAATCACTCATTTCAAAGGCATTGTGGAGAGCAGTTTTGATGGCTGAAATGGAGGCAACTGTGCTACCTGTTATCATTAAGTCAACAAAATATAAAACAATGATAATTATATGACCATCATGCTTTTGTAAATACAAATTTGGATCTGATATACATCTCTGAAATTTTTGCGAGAGAAGAAATGCATCCATCTTGGAATACCACTCTCTTGGGGCCCATTTTAATCTGTATAGTGACTTCTTTAGCTTGCAAACCAAAGATGGATCAGTGATGTATCCCTTAGGATGCTTCATGTATATCTCCTCATGAATACATCCATGTAGAAAGTATGACTTAACATCCATGTGATGCACCTCCCAGTGCTTGGATGTTGAAATTGCCAAAACAAGGCGGATGGAGTCCATTTTCGCAACCGGTGCAAAGGTCTCATGGTAGTCCACTCCTTGGACCTGAGAGAAAGATTTTGATACCAGAATTGCCTTATATTTTTAGGTGCTTCCATCAGTAGCAATATTTTTCTGAAACACCCACTTGCATTGAACCAATTTCCTTCCCGGAGGAAGAGAAGCTAGCTCCCAAGTAGTGTTTTTCTGAAGAAAATTCATCTCTTCATCCATGGCAACTTTCCATCTCGGATCATTCCGAGCATGGTATTAGGATTTTGGATATGAAATAATCATAAAATATCAAGTTTCATACAGAAAATTATCAGAACAAGAGAGCGCAATACCTGCTCTTTGGAAATTAGACTGGGTTCTCCTTGGATCATCTGGATTTCCAATGTTGTCTCCTGCGGAGGAGAGTGTCTGTTGGGCCCATGTAGGAAGATGATTTTTCACTTCAGGTTTTGATTCAGAATATGATTATTGCTACACACTATATCAAAAATTAGAGGATCCAAATCAGGGTCATCACCCCCAATTTCATCATCCAAATATTCAGTAGAATAGGAAGGAAATTCAGCAGTTTTCTCCTTCACTAGTTCCATCTCCTGAAGAGGCTCATCGAACTTGACACTTCTCTCAATGATGATATATTTGGTATTGATATCAAGTATCTTGAATCATTTAGATCCATCAGTATACCCAATAAACATACATTCTATGCTTTGCGGTTGCAAAGCCCTTCTTTTATCAAGCGGAATCCAGGCCCATGCAGTGGACCCAAACACCTGTAGGTTCGACACATCCGACTTGTGTCCGAAGTATGATTTGAAAGGAGTCTTTCATTTCATGGATGAGTGTGGCACCCTATTATAAATGTATTCTATAGCATGCATGGATTCATCCCACAAATTTTCAGCAAGCTTCTTTGACTCCAACATACAGGTGGTCATCTCCTTGAGAGACCGGTTCTTCCTTCCCGCTACTCCGTTTACGCTGGGGAGTGTAGAGAATTGAATGCTGGACCTGAATACCAATTTGGGAGAATATGTATAGAAAATCATTACTTACATACTCCCTTCCATTATCAAATATAAATATCTTGATCTTAAGCCCAGAGGCATTTTTTATCAAGGCCTTCAATTTAAAAAAAATTCCACATATTTCTGATTTCTTTTTTAGAAAGAAAACCCATGTATACCTTGAAAAATCATCAATAAAAGTAAGGAGGTACCTTGATCCATTCATGGATGTGATAGGAATCATATCACTTCTATCAGAATGTATCAGCCCCAATATGCTTGTAGCTTGGTTTGCCTTCCCTCGATCGAACTTGTGCTCAGGGTGTTTTCCAATCACACAGCCCTTGCAAATTCCCGTGGTTGCCTTGATGACTGGGAGGCATTAAACCATGGATTTTTTTTGTAATTGATGAAAATATTTGAAATTAAGATGGCCAAACCTCTCATGCCACAGCCTACTAACCTCATTTCCATGAGTTAGCAGAGCAGTGGGCTTTGCATCCGCAACAAAGTGAGAGAACTCATAGTCTTTTGCATGATGATTTGCAAGGCCTTTTGCAATGAGTTTCCCGGATGCAATTTCTGTTATATCAACATCATTTGGGATGAAAGAGACTATCTTAGGAATTATTGTATGTTTCATCTGATAGACACCAAGGATATTTTCTGCTAGAGACGGTACATACAAAACATTAGATAAAAAACCATTTTCAAGATCTACAGTACCTTGTCCTTTGGAAATGATGGTGGAGTCATCTCCCATGTGGATGGGGATGGATTTGCTGGTCTCCAAGGATGAAAAGGAGTTTTTTTCAGCCATCATGTGATTCAAATCTCCAGAGTCAATCATCAGTGCTTTGGACTTCGAAGTGCTTGCCATGAGGGCATGACCTTTCTCATGCTGTGGTTCCCGATCTTGGTGATCTCTCCTCCGAAAGCTCTCCAGGAGATTGATGTGATTCCTCTCAAGGAGAGTGTTTTATTCATCAAGCTTTTTCTTCATGCAGGCATTTTCAGGGTAAAAAACCTTCCCGCAGTAAGAACACTTGACTTTTTCTTTCCCATTGTGCCCTTTTCCTTTGTTCTTCCTTGAGCCGGAAGATTCATCATGCTGCTGGTTTTCAACTCTAGGCTTGGGAGCATCAAATTTAGTTTTCTAATTTTTTTGCTACTTTCCTTTACCCTTCAGATCTTTGGGCCTTGAGACATGGAGGGCTCGATCACGGGAAGATTGTATGATCCCCATCTGGACAAGCTTGTTATGTTCATTTGCTAGGGACTCAATGAAGGAATTGAGTGTAGGCATCTTCCATACAGGGGTTGTGAGCTTCCCCACATGGAATGTAGAAACAAAAAATAAATAATCAGCCCCGAGTTTGGAGAGTATGGCAAGGATGAGCTGATCATCCTCCTTCTCCATGTTGCATTGCTTCAAGAGTAAAACAGTATGCTTGAACTTTGTAAATAAATTATTCAGAGTCTCGAAATTGGAAGGTTGGAGAGACATGAGTTCATTTTCGAGCTGGTAAACCCTCAAGTCATCATGCTTTCCATATAGAGATTCCAAATTGTCCCATATTTCTTTCGGTGTCTTCAAATCCGTAAG
Source organism: Pseudotsuga menziesii (assembly GCA_001517045.1). Taxonomy (NCBI): domain Eukaryota; kingdom Viridiplantae; phylum Streptophyta; class Pinopsida; order Pinales; family Pinaceae; genus Pseudotsuga; species Pseudotsuga menziesii. The sequence continues at coordinate 501,404 of LPNX010124878.1, read as the reverse complement.
ATGGAAGAGAAGGTCTCAGGAAATAGAGAGGCACAAGAAACCGAAGGCTTCATCCTTCTTGTTCAAGAATCCTGATTTTTCTATGGTAGATCCAGGCTCAACTTCAGTGTCCATGGTGACTCTAAAAATTCCTTTGGAGCACAGTTGAATCTCTATATCACCTTTCCATGAGTGGAAATTGTATGGAGTCAAGAGATTTGCTGAGGAGGCCATCTGGATGTGCTGGAGCGAATGTTTCACCTGTAGAAACCTAAAAATCTAAACAGAAAGGGAAAAATAAGGTCAAACAACCTGCACATTCTAGGCTTTCATCATACCCAGCATATTCAATCAAGAAAGCTTGATCAACAAGTTCTTTACTTGGGGTATTGAGTGGTAAGCCTTGGCTTCTGGTGCAGTGCTGGATTTTTGAGCTATTGCACACTTTTCATGGAGAAATCTGTCAAAAATCTTGTTTTTGAGAGATAGATATTCATCTCGTCATAAGCTATGATACCATATTAATCTTGCACATTGATCTAGGAACACATAATCAATCTCATCAAGAAATAATCAATAAATAACTCAGAAATGGTGTTAATCGGAACTAGAATGGTTTCCTCTCTGTATATTCAATAAACAATGAATAGTTACAATACCAATGTTAAGCAATAGCTTGAATCAATGAGGAATTCGAATACCTAAGGAGGTCATTCGAATTCAATGAGTGAGTCTAGCTTAATTGACTATAAGCCATTGGTTCACACTCTGTTAACCACTTGACCAAAACCCTAATGGACTCACCAAACCCTAACTGAAGTCGGAGTGCAATAAATGACTGAATCTCAACTGAAAGAGATCAAAAACATGTCATAGCAAGGCAACCATCAAGTGCTAGTGCTTCCATGACTTCAATGAACCTCGATGAGGTTAACTAAAGTTGAACTGATCATCAGAAGTTGGTGGAGGCACCCCTGTTGACTCCAGATCATTAAATAATAATAAATAATCATTAAATAATATATTTAATGAGAGGAGGTGCCTTAACTAACTGGTTGAACTGATTGTAATCACTAGTTAGCAATTAGGTGAATTAATATAAATCGGATCACCCCCAGAGTGCTCCAGTTAGCCTCCTTGACTGTAGGAGAAGGCTAAGTTAGCCTCCTTGACTATAGGTAGGCGTGGGTGTGATTGGATGATGTCAATTAATGTCAATTATACTTATGATAGTGGTTTAACTAGGCCAATTTGACCAAAAAGAGTGTGTATGGTGGTAAATGTCTCCAACACAATCCACAAAAACAAGAGGAAGATACTCTGGTTTTATGGGACTGTGTCTCAATGTTTGATACATAAGAAGAAGGTTCTCTGAAACAAGAGGAAACATCAGAAACCAATGTGACAACAAGAAGTCAGAGTTTGTTAAAAGAAGACAATTCAATACTTTCGAAGATGAAGAAACTTCAAGAAAATATGAAGAAAATACAGAAGAACACTACAACTGATAAAATACCTGAATTTACCATTTCAAGTCAATATCCTAAGAAAATTAACATGCCTGTTAAGCCTATTGAAGACAAGGTTGATAATGTCAAGAAGAATATCAAAGCACTTGAGATGGGGTATGATATTGCGGAAGACATTAAAAATGCTAAGGAAAATATCTCATTGTTTGAAATGTGTAATGTACCTCAGCAGAAAGAAAATTTGTTAAAAGCACTTGAATTTCCAGAAGAAGAGTTTCCCATTAACAACCAACCTGAAGAAGAAGTTGGTGAAGCAGGTGTGGGAGGTAAGTCTAAGTTTAGAACCCCACCATTTCTCCTAACTTTTGATATTTTCAACTATAATGTGCATAATTGTTTAGTAGACTTAGGGGCATAAATCAATGTTATGCCACTTTCAGTCTGTAGGAGAATTAATAGACAGCCTAAACCATCCACTTGGCAAGTTATTCAATTAGACAGGACAGCTGTGAAAGTAATAGGATAAATGGAAGATGTTCTAATTCGCTTATCTGCAAATGAGAAGGTATGTCAGTATATTGACATTGTAGTAGCATACATACCAGATGCTTATGGAATTGCTTTGAGTCGAGACTGGTCAACAAGGCTAGATGGATACTTCGCATCAGATTGGTCACATTTATGGTTTCCTCATAAGGGAATTCCCAATCTGATAAAAATATTAAGAGAGCCTCAGATGAAGTACAATGTTACTTAGTTGGAGGGAAAAAATGAACCAGTAAATTCTGTGTTGGGAAATTACTTCATTGAATTGGAACCGAGAAATTACCAAGCTGAAGAAGCTAGCAGTACACTAGATACCCAGCCCGATCTCCTTCGATTTTCACGGGCTGATGAGATTGACTGTAAAATAGTATATTTAGTTTCAGATGTAGTTTTTAATTCAAGTTCGGTAGAACTAGATAATGGGTAGTCCTTTGCAAATTGCAGCCAATCTTAGCCCCTCAACTCACAAGTTGCTAGATTTACAGGGGTGGGAAGAGAACTTACCAGTTAATGGTTTAGTTCTCAAACTTTATTTGTCTTGATTTTTATTTCTTGGTTATCTTGTACATAAATAAACTGATTGCTTTGTTTTGTTTTGATTTGTTTATTTTGGTTTATTAGGGTTTAATTGATTTTAATAAAGAAGCACAACTTTTGGTTGCAGGGAGTTCATCAGAATTTTGGATTAACTAAAATCCTTGATTATAAGATTGTGTACTATTGATTTATTTGAAAATTCTTCTTTTAGTTTAGCAGTTTTCCTAAATGGCTATGAACACATTGAAGTCCTACTTAATCCTTGTAAAATAACTCAGGATCAAAAGGTCTGGAATACTTTTTCAAGGCTCCATCCATCTCACATTAAAAAATGTCTTAGGGGGTGACAGCAAAAGACACATGGAGAGGAAGCATGGTAAACAGTATATTATATTTAAATGATCCCATGCTAGGAATTGAAAGCCAAAAGGAAAATAAGAGTCAAAATCTCCTAAGAAAGCAATATGTATCAAAAAAAAGTATTGAACCATATTAGTAAAAGATTGCCAAATTTCTTCTCCGTCCGTGAGCTGAAAATTAAATACATCTCTCACACAAAAGGACACTATGGATAGAGGAGCCTGAATAAAAATTTCAGAAAGAAGGCAAAGAGGAGGACTCAAAAGAAAGGACAAAAGTCCAAAGGCACAAAAGTGAAAAATGGCATGGGAATGAGGAACAAATGAATATTTCTGTTTACCATATGTTACAATCATGTGGTGTCCAATCTGGGAGCTACCGAAAGACAGAGGTAAAAAATGAAACTCATATCCCTGGCCTCAAAAGAGTTATCTAGACTTTGAAATCTTAGTTTCCATTTTCCCTAAATTGGACTATCATCAATGATTAAAAGTACATACATCTGCCATTTAGGAAATCCAGAAATCTAGAAGAATGCAGCATTTTGGTATCATCAAAACAGTATGTTGCTCAAAGAAGAAATTGTCCAAAGATCTGTGTTCACCAGGTAGTCGCCAATTGTTGCAGCTGCAACCTTTTTTCCCAAATTTGTAAAATTTTGGGACCCTCCTTTTATTTTTATCTAGCCTAGGATTGTTTGGTTTCCTGAAATCTGTCTTTCCTCTGCTATAAATTTTTATCTTTTGAAGTAAGAAGTAAGGCCAATTGTTTTTCTTTCATTTCGGGATTTGAATAATATGGCACTACCGTTGTCTAGCCAATGCATAAAGACTGTGGAGTTTGTTTCATTGCTCGGAGCTTAAGGTATGATTTTTGATGATTTTTTTATCGTTGTTGGAGGTCGGATGATGAGATGACTTTTTGTTTCCACTTTGTCGGAGGTTGAATGAACTAATATTTCCTTCACCCAGCCGAAAATCCTTTCGTTTTATTTGAACACTTAACGTTTTTCGATGATTTCATTTTCCACTGTCGGAAGTCTATTGATGAAGGAATCAGGGCATTAGTCCTCTATGTTGCCGCCGTTTCGGAAGGAAAACCATGAACGTCCCAATGATTAGTCCTGTTTCTCACCGATCAGTGCTTTATCTTTTTTTTTTTTCTTATATTGATTGTTTTGACTGTCAGTTATCATGTGTTTTATCGGTATCAAAATTATTTTTGACACTGATCGAAGGGTTTGTCTTTTGCATTGCTGAAATTGTGGAAACGTTGAGGTTTGGAGTTCCAACCTTTAGCAGTTAGAACTCCTGATCACCGAAGGGTTTTATTTTATTCGGGAACCGTAGTTGTTTGTGAGTCCACCGTTGTGGCTGTCGATCAGACTATATGCTCGACATTTAGTTTTTTCCTCGCCGATGCTGTAGTGGTTAAAGGTTCCAATCACCGATACACAATCACCATGATAATAGTCATTGGAATCATCGACACTGCGGAGATGTTAAGGTTTAGAGATCCGATACTTAGCGTTAAGAGTTTCTGACGCCGACTAACTTTATGATTCGCGGAACCTGTAGTCTATTTGTCTCCTGCCGTTGTGACTATCTAGTGAACTATCTGCCCGATGTTTAGAGCTTTCGATCGTCGATGGGTTCTTAGTTGTTTGTGAGTCCACTGTTGTGACTGTCAACTGGACTATCCTTCCAATGATTAGAATTTTCAACTGCTGATAGTGCTCTGGTCATCAACACTGTGGAAACATTTAGTTTTGAATCGTTGACACATAGTGTTTAGAGCTTTTGACTGTTGATGAATTTTTGATCTACGGAACCCACAGTTGGTTTAATGCCCATCGTTGAGGCTATCTAGTGAACTATTCTCCCGACTTCTAGTGCTTTCGACTGCCGATAGGGATTTTCCCCCTGGATAAGGTTTTTCCTTGTCAACTCTTTTTCACCAAGGGATTATATACGATGAGCAGCATAGTGTAGAGTCTAGTGTTTAGCAGGAGCAGCAATGTGGTTCATGCTTTCATCAGAGGATTTCAAGTTAGTTCAGATGCGGCCTGGATCAAGAGGAGGATTCTATTGTACCAGGGTTGTGATTTTAATTATAGATGGTGGACTTAGAGGATTTTAAGACACAAACTTGCAAGATTTTCTTTGCCTTGCCATTCTTTCTTTTCATGCATTAATACTGTGTATAGTTTATTTTACAGAATGCATATGGAGGAGGTAAATAGACTGATATAGTTTTTTGTTATTTTGGTAAAAGTTAAATGGTCTTAGGACATGCTATGTTTATGATAGGGTGATTGCTGTAAAGAAGATATGTCTAAAAGACAAAAGTAGAAGATGCAGAGAATTGGTTGAAGAATGAGGAAGAAGAAGGAAAGAGAGTTGTAGAGGAGGCAGCAAGGAAGGAAGAGAAAGAGAAATGAAGAAGCAGAGATAAAGAAAAGAGAAGAAGAAAGTGAGGGTCTGAGATTAATAGGATCTCAAAAGAGACCAAAAAATTACTGAGCAGATCGATAGCAACAGAGGCCCAAGCTTGGAAAAAGTTCATCAGCGACCAAGCTGGTCCCTCTTCATAAAGTGCTCTTAAATTTTAATTTAAAATGTAACATATTGTATAAATTATGAGCACATACTACAAGACAAAATTTTGGAACTGAAAGGTTGAGGAAGCCCAAAGGTCAATGAGGGGTAGCCCAAAGGTTTTGCTTTTTTGTATAAATATAGGAGAGTTTAGATGTAGAGAAAGGAACTTCTTTCACAGGCCATTTGTGAGAGTATATTGTAAGAAGAACTACTTCCTTTTACAATAAAGAATGACAAGTTTCTGCTGGAGAAATTTTGGTGGAATGTGAACTATTTTGTTTTCATCTTATGTCCATTAACTGTGAGATCGTTCTAACTCATTGAATCTATGTTCATGTTATGAATGCACTCTAGTTTAATCTGTGAAATTTCCACTGTGAGTAATGAAGGTTTTCATAAACAATAAGCTATCTTGTTGTTCATATTTCTATTAATGTTCATGTGTTTTGAAATAAGTAACAACTATCCATAATTTTTCTTAATGCATGCGCAGAAATACATTACTCATTGATAACTCATAATTTTTCTCCCTAGGGATAGGATAGTTAGTTAAATTTAGTTTCTTACCGTGTGTCATTTATATGCGAGAGAGTTAAGATGAGAGGTAAGAACCTACGGATCACATTGTGACACTCCTCATTATCTCTATCAATCTGCATTTTTAGATAGGCACTTGCACATCATAACTTAAACACAAAAAACTAAAAATATACACGGTGGACCGAGCCATAATTGGTAAAACATTTTAATTTGTTAATTGACCTATGGTAGTCAGACCGTAAACCGGACGGATTCCCCATACCAAATAGTAGTGGGCTAGTTGGGAACGTTTATTGAGGAGAATCCCTAACTATTGTTACCTGTGATTTTCTAGGCATCAACACCACCTTATTGGGATAAGTGTTCATAACCATTATGTTGATGTATTTGTAACTTCGGAATGTATTCACTTGTATATCTTATGTATTGTACCCCAATGTTTATTCCAAAAAGTATCTATGATGTAATTGAGTCATGTCATGCCTCGATGTTCCGATCGGGAGATTCAATAATGTAAACAAGACATGTAAAGTCATTGAGGTTAAACCTCCATTATAAGTCGGGGCAATAGTCCCCACAATTGTTTCAAGGTTAACCCTCCTTGTTGATCGAAGGGCAAAGTCCCCACATTTGTGGGGCACTAGGGTTATTAGACTCTCCTAGAGATGTCGGCCCTAGTAAGTAATAGTTGAGTGGGGCCGACTTGTTGAAGTGGACATCAAGTGAACGAAATAATATAAATAGAGAGTGAGCTTCTCTATTTATCACACACACACTCACTCATTGGGGCGCATGAGTGAGAGAGGACAAGCTCTCTCAAGTGAGAGAGAGAGAGAGAGAGAGAGAGAGAGAGAGAGAGAGAGAGAGAGAGAGAACAAGATGTTGGAGATCATGTTTATGTTTTCAGGTTTTACTACTTCCATTGGTGCTCATGCTATCTCTGAGGAAGTTGCGAGGTTTTATCCTTTATGGTTTCCTCGAGGAAAATTATTTGTGTCTCTTGTCTCTTGTGTTTATTACTGTGCATGTTATTCTCTCAGATAAGATCCTAAGATAATGCTAGCTTGAATAATAAAAATATAACATGGTATTAGAGATAACATGAGAAGAAGACATTGTGTAGCTATAGAATCTAGGGATTCTTACTTTTTGGGTCTCTCTCCACAATCCATTAGCAAAAGTATGCTAGGCTGACTCTCAATTGAAGGGTGCATCTTTTTGTCGAAGCGTAATTCGATTCCGAGAATTTTCAGTTTTTGGTGCGGGAAATTATGGCATTTTACAGAAGAAGAATTTTTTAGTGAGCCCAGCATAGGATTTATCTCCTAATCAAAATCAAATTTTAGAGACTTAGGTCGAGATTTTCGGTTGGGTGTAACTCTGGGAAAGTCAAACCCTAGTTTGACCTCGAGCTTGAAAAACCCTAAATACTAAAACTGATAAGTTTTAGTAAATTCGCTATATCTTGGGATTCCCAGAGTCTCAGGAGTTGAAGCTTTCACAAGGAGAATATGCAATCCTGATGTACACTGTATCCAATTTTCAGGCTTAGATTCACTATATTCTAGGAGATATGATTCCTCCAAGTTAGGGTTCCAGCCTCTTCCAAAATTCATCCTTGAACATGACACCTGGGGAGAATTGATATATCTCAGGATACAGAGGTCCAAATTAAATTTCTCAAGATTTTCTAGAAAGGAAAAACGATTTAATTTCTATGGTCAAATTTTTCAACCCTGAAGATAAAATAGTGAGACTTGGAAGTCCATACAACTTCACTATTATAAATAGTCCTGAAACAAGTCACCTTGGGAAACCGCTCATAAATCCCAATTGGTCAAACCAATTCTGATGAAACCTGTGGTGTTGGAATAAGGACAGGATAGGCTACCTTAGTGAAACTTTTTAGACATAGTGGAGCAACAATTTCATAGATACCACAAAAATAGTATAAGGAATTTCTGCAGAAGAAATTTGAAAACTAGGGCTGCCTGTTCTGTGAGCTTCCCTCCACTATTTTCAGAAAAGGAGTACATTGGACAGATCACCTTGAATATTTCTATCTTTCTATGCAATCAGATCTGAAAGATTCCAGGTTTTCAAAATTAGGGTTTCTCTGATAAAACCCTAGATCAGCCAGCTCTGGAACCAGGACGGACACCTCAAATTGGTAAGATCTAATCTTTTTCTATTTTCATTTGGGTTCTCATTTCAAAGTGATCTATCACATCAGCTTGATGATAAGCTTGGTGAAGTTGACAAATTCCAAGCACAAAAGTATATCATCTCTCTAAAGAAAATGAATTGGACACCTACATAAGTAGAGAGGTTCCAGTTCCAGAGGGAGATGAGGCTAAAAGCCTTACACCAGAAGAACTTGGTCAAGGGCAAGAAGATCATTGCTGATTCAATCACGGATCATATTATACCACAAGTGTCTTCCCTAAATACACCGAAAGATATTTTTGATTCCTTGACCAATCTATTTGAAGGGAAGAACATAAATCAGAATATGACTTTGACAAAACAGTTGAAGAATGTGAAGATCTAGAATGCAGAGACCATACAGCCGAGGGTCTCTCAAATCAAAGAATAACTTGTAGCAGTAGAAGAAGAAGTGGAGAATGAAAAAGTGGTGATAGCCACCTTGAATGGCCTCCTAGGATCATAGGAGTCATTCATGTGAGGAATGTGTGCCAGAAGGAAGTGATTCATGGGATACAAGGCATGATTCATAGCACGAGGCTTCTCACGGAAAGAAGGCATAGACTATGAAGAGACATTTGCAGCCACTGGAAGATAAAACACATGAGAGGAAAAATCATGTGTGCAAATGAAAGAAGGCCTTGTACGAGATCAGAAGACACCCATGGGATAATACATAGATGAGGAGCTTGAAGAAGACGACAAGCTCACAGATGAGTGCGATAAGAACTTTTGAAAAGGTTCAAGATAGAGGATCTTGGTATCGAGTGACCCTAAATGGATAGAAATAAAATTAGTAGTAGAGGAAGCTACTTGTCACTCCAGTACATAATGTTTCAGTGCATAGAGTATGAAAGATAGAGGGATAATGATGCTTTGCTTCATAGGGACTGATTACAAAATATCCTGAGGTTCGACATGGTACGATAGGATGGACAGCTTACTGATGGCTCTAGGTTTTACTAAGAGTAAAGTAGATTCCAAACTTTACTTCAAGGTTGAAAGTGGAAGACAAGTGATGCTTTTATATGTCGATGACTTGTTCCTGACAGAAAATAGGAATTCATTAAATTTGCAGGAAGGAGACTTGGTTTCGAGTTCAAGACGAAGGACTTGGATATGAGGCACTACATTCTAGGCATGGAGGTGTAGCAGAATCTCCCTAGGACAAGGGAAGTATGCAGTAGAGATCCTGAAGAGGTTTAGGATGATGGACTACAAGGCCATGACCACACCTATGGCATCAAACCTGAATCTATTGATTGATGCTTCATCAGAGACGGCTGATGCCATGATGTATCATTAGATATTTTGTTCCTTGATGTACCTGACGAATACGAGACCAGATATTTGCTTTGCTGTGAAAACATTCAGACATGCTCACCTGATGGTTACAAAGCATGCAGTGAGGTACTTGTAGGGTACAGTTGAGTATGGGATCAAGTATGATACGAATCAAAATATTAACCTAGAGGGTTATGTGGATTCATATTGGGTAGGAAATCCCATTGATAGGAAGAGCACTTCAAGTTTCTACTTCAGTATGAGATCAGGCGTGATCTCTTGGTTTAGTAGAAAGGAGTCTTGCGTGGCATTGAGTACAGCTGAGGAAAAATATGTTTCCACTTGCTATTTGGGAGGTAGCATGTTTCTTTTGAAAACTACTATTTGATTTGGTTGATCTGACTTGCATTTTTTGTATGATGTAGAGAGGAGACGTGAAGCTCCAGTATATGATCTAGATCGAGATCTCTCGAAAGAGGGATTTCTAGCATAGCCAGTGAGATAGATTGTTTAAGCATAGATCTTAGCGAAGCTCACAGGTTGCTCATACGTAATTGGTCCTGTAGGTTGTCCTCAGATGTAATCGGGCATGGTGAAGCTTGCAGGTTATCCTTGGACGTAATCAACCCTAATGTGATTCTATGATAGAAATGGCTAGAGTGAAGTTTTATTAATTTAGGGAGAAGCTTGGTGTTCTCCAGATCGAGGTTCCTTCCAAGGGGAAGTGATGAGTCTGTGAGCCATTCTAACATGGTGAGAGCATTGTTTCCTTCCATGGTCAGATGTAAGGGTTGAGCCATTTTGTCATTGTGAGAGGATTGGTTCCTTCCATGGCAGATGTGAGTGTTGAGCCATTCTGAGGTGAACGTGGGATGTGTTCCCACATGATCAGATATAAGTGCTAAATGCCATTCTCTGGGAGAATGGAGGTACCTCCTCAGTTACCACGAATACTCAGTTTGGGAATGAGAGCCATTCCGATGTGGTGCATTCTCACATGGTCGGATGTAAGTGCAGAGCCATTCTGGCATGATGTGTTTACACATGGTCAGATGTAAGTGCAGAGCCATTCTGGCGCAATGTGTTTACACATTGTTATCAACACAAATGGAACTTCTTCATCTGAGTGCCAAAATTATTTATGCTGGTACACAAAAGGCCAAACTAGGATTGAATTTTGCCAAAGAACTATAGATGGGCATTACTTGGGATGCATTTACCTCTTAAACCAACCTGCTATATATTTTTCTAAGTGTTGAGTTGCGTACGCAACTATCTTCATTGCAAATCACGTACTGTATGTGACTATCTGCATTGCAACTTGTGTACACCAGCGTACGCAGGTTTCCTTCGAGCAACTTGCGTGTCATACATGGGTTTCCTATATCAATAGTCGCGTACATCTTAGTTTGGATTTAAAAAATATAAAACATGATTATATGAGATTAGTTGGGATCTAATATTTAACTATCCCAACTATTTCAACCACCCCAGCCTTCGAAACTACTATATTTCCCAAAGTATAAATAGAGGCCTTGGGGTGGGTAATAATCAATCAAGATTGGAGAGCAAAGTTATGCTGGTGGTATATCTTCAGAAGTCTTGGAGCAGTAGAACTCAGAGTCCTTTGGTTGTAGAGGAGTCCTTGTCTCAGAAGCTGGGTTGTACTCTTATCTCATTCACTGATTGTTAATAAAGAGAATTCTTCTTCCAACTTTGTGTTGAGTCTATTTCATGTATTGTGGTTAATGAATGTATTTGATTATATGTTTGATATATTGTTTATCTAACCTCTAATATATACATGCATGAGATATTACTTAAAGGATTTGATCTTTGTAGCTGAAAGAGGTGCATCCTTGGAAGCTTTGGAGAGAAGAGGAGCGATAGAAGATCAAGCTTGGATCAACCACCGGTTATCAGGTAAGTCAAGAATTTATTCCTATTCCCTTTCCATTCTCTAGTAAAATTGACTGTCTGGAAGGTTAGTAGTAAGTTGGTAACCCCAGACCCTAGGTTACAAGGGTGCTTAATCCTGAACAATAGAACTGGCGACTGCGCTGGGGAGTCTAGCCTGTCGTGGGTAAGTTTTGTAGATACTTGCCTAGTTTTTTCTCTGATTCAGTGTGTGGTTGTCTATCTTGGTTTTGATTTACAATAGTGTGTCTGGAGACCTTTGTTATTTTTTTTCTTTTTTGAATTTTTTTTTGTTTTGTACGTGGGTTGCTATGCTACACAGTCGCGTACAACAACCTGTATACGTGGGTTTCTCTATAGGACAGTCACGTATAGTACACGGGTTTCTCTATAAGATAGTCGTGTACATCTTGTAGCGGCACAAAATTTTAGGTGGTGTTGCTTGTCCCTGTCTTGTTTGGATTTTGCTTTGCTTGAAGGTCCTCTATTGCTAACATCTTCTTGTAAGTCTGAAAGTCCTATACACCATGCTTTGTGATTTTTAGTAATCCTTTGAGTTTTATTGTTTGAGTCTTATTTCACTTAGCAATTTGAGGTAGGTTCTCTCGTTTGGGTGACAGGTTCAGTGTTGTGTATCTGAGTCAGTGATTAGGATTTTAGATACCTTGTACTCTGTACTTCTTTTGAGTAGTGTCAGTTTGTCACTTGTCCTTTAGTGATTTCAATGGATTTTATTCATTGATTCTTCCCAGGTTAGGTTTTTTCCAAGTCTCCTCCTTAAGTGGTTGAATTTGGTTCTTTCAAGTCCACTATACTTCATATTGCTTGCTTTATGATCTGATTATTCAAACATACTCAAGAAGTTTTGCATTTAGGTGCATGGTAATTTTTCAAGAATTTGAAAAGTGAAGGAAAACATTTGAAACATTTGAATTTTAATTGCATATTGTAATTTTTTTGAGTATTTTTGAATAAAATTTCAAACATTACAAAAATAAGTTTTAGTCTTCTCATACTTAGTTGTAATTTCATTAGTTCATATTTAAAAAAAGAAAAGAAGCTTGTTTTAATTAGTTGTAATTTTTTTGGAATTCATTTTATGCACCTTTTTACTTTTCTTATCCAGTCTATAATATCATAGTCATTCATGCCACTTACCCTCTGACTAAGAACAACCCTTAAAATGAACTCTATAATTTAAAATTTATTAGTAAGTTTTGTTTTATAGGGTCATACACCTACTAGCTTAGGCTAGATTTGTGGGATAGAAAGTGTAAACTCCTGACAAATGTTTAAATTCATACATAGTTGGCCATTCGATAGGTAAATCCTTCTCTATGTTGGTAGTATCTAGGAATCTCCTCTCAAATGGGAGTTAAGCAAGAGGCCACGTGGAGGCTTGGACTAAGGAGATAACCCTCTGATTCCTTGTCAAAATGTAGACCAAGTTTTTTGCGCATCTGGGTATTCTGTCCTAGATAGAGTTTTGGGATTTGCTACCCTGCCCATGCGTATGAATCAGGCTTACGACTATTCCCCTAGACTATTGATATAGGTAAGGTATCCTTTAGTCTCTTTGACATCTAGGGTTTATACACAGGTAAACCGGAAGGCTATTTCTGGTTCACCTTAGATGGGCTTGGAAGGTAACCCTTGTTGAAAGTGTAGGAGGGTGGTGGGTGATTCCTCTGCTTATGCCTAAGAAGCTCTTCAAGGACGCCACGAAATTGTCTCTCAGCTTTCTTTGAGAAAGTATATCTTATACCCCTGGTGATTGTTGAGACTTTAGGAAATTTGGTAGTGATTGGAGGACCAATCTGTCAGAAGGTAATGAAGGTTGCAAAACATTCCTCCGCTTATCACATTGGAATCTCCACCTCCCCCTCAAAGGTAGAGATTAGATACGGACAGTTCTTTCGAACTGATAGGAATTAGTGAAGTTCTGGGTGAATCAGAACTTAGGACAGACCATTTTGATTTAACTACAGTTGAGATAGAAGACTTGCAAGTTGATGAGTTTGAAAGGAACTTTAATTCACCTCTAACTGACTTAAACGATCCTATGATCATTTAGGTTCGTCCTTTCAATTTACCCGTGATTGGTGTCCCTCTGGGAAGACTAATGTCTACTGTAGGAGAAATTTCTTCTACTTCCACCTCAGCCGCTCTGGCTGAAGGAGTGCCACCTCCCCTGGTTGGTGCCCCTAGAACAAGTATACCTACTACACCTTTAACTCCAGCTAGCCAGGTGGTTCAACCACCGACTCCCACCAATTTAGCAGGTGCTTTTGGTGGAGTGGTCATTGGGATTCCTAGTGTACCTTCGATTCCTACTTCCTTCGCACACACTGGTAAGAATGGTCCTATAGGATCCTCGTCATTTATCCAGGGTTTTCCTTGGAATGGGGGGAAAATCCCCCCCTCCACTCCATATGTAGGTCCAACACCCACATATGTAGGGGTGCAGTTTGAAAACCCTAATCCTTATGGTCAAGGTTTTCAAACTTCATTTTTAGCTCCGTTCATGAGCTCTCCTTTCTCTCTTTTTAGCATAGGGATACCTTCTCCTATGTTCCAAACCCAAGCTTTGACTGGGGAAGCTAGAACCTCATACACTGCACCACACATAAACAATCCACTGGTTTATGGGTGGAATCCTTTCCAAAGTGACCCAACCACTTCGCAACCGGCACCAGGGGGAAACCCCACCTTCACATTTGGGAACATGGGGGAAAGCCCCTTTTTTAATCCCCAAGATGCTACTTTTAATGCTACGGTTAGATCCAAGCTCCCTTTCTTGGAAACTTTAAACTTTCTAGACTTGTCAAAACTAATGAATGAACCGGTGAGACATAACTCCTCCTGGCCACCTGTTCCTACCAAGCTCCCCTCAGAAATTCCAAAATTCAAAAGAAAAGTCGATGATGATCCAGGAGCTCATGTCACCACTTTCCATTTGTGGTGCTCTTCCAACTCACTGAATGATGATACAGTTCGGTTGAGAATGTTCCAAAGAAATCTGACCAGTACTGCAGCAAAATGGTACATTGAACTGCCTTCTATTGCATTTGATAGTTTTTGGGACTTGGCTAATGTATTCCTTAGTCACTTCCAAATTCTTGTCCGATATGATTTCAGGACAGACTTGTTGTCTACCTTTCGGCAGGACAAGGCCACTCATATTTTGGATCACATCCAAGAGTGGAGAAGATGAAAGAGCCTTATCAAAGACACCATCCCTCTCAAGTTTTTACTAGAATGGTTCCTTAAATCCCTATTGCCATATATATCTAAGGATGTATCTACTTCGGGAGTGACCAATGAGGAAGAGGTTATCCTCAGGGCCTAGTAGCTAGATTTGATATATTCTCAGTCTGGGATTTTATATGACATCATCCCTGATGCACCGAGGCCAACACATAATGTAGAGAAACCTAAGCCTGGACCCCATGCCGATGGTGTGGTTGGTTCTTTGAAATCTCCCACTATAGAGTCTTTGTCTAAACAACTCCATGAGTTGTCTGTTAAACATTCTATACTGGAGGAAGCAAAGGCTTCCCCCTCACCCCAAAATACAAATGTTTTTGCACAATCCTCTCAAAATGGAAATCAGCAACCCAGTGGGAAAAAGAAGAAAGGAAAAAAAGGTGAGGGAAACCAAAACAAGCAAAAACCCACAAACAATGTTGATGGGGGAAAAAAAGAAAAGAAGAAGGTGAAATTCCCATGTAAGTTTTTCCATGCATATCACCTGACCCATCAATGTCCCCTTATGGAACAAGCTCAGAAGTTGCTAAAATGCCAACAACCGGCTGTCCTAAATGATCCTTTTCCCCAAGGACAGAATTCTATTTCAGCTTCAAATGTAACAGGGGGCACCCCAAATGCTCCTGACCCTAATTATATCAAAATGGTTTGATCCCAGACTTTACTCCAGAATAGGAACAAGAACTATGAGATAGAGGCTTCGGAGAAGGGTAAGTCGATAGGTGAAACTTCCAACCCTCTCATGATTGAAAAACCTGCTGAACCTATGCCCAAGATACCAAAAGGTGTCTTCAAGAAAACCTTGCACAATTCCAATGCTAGGGCTACATCCAACTAGTCTGTAGTTGAATATCTAGCCTAGACCCCTTATGCGATGTTGTCTTTATAGGTGTTACAGAGTTGTCCTGCCTAGTGAGATGCACTCTTAGCAGCCTTAGGCAGCATGGATTCATCGAACCTCATGGAGAAATTTAATTTGTCTGATGTCAAAATTCACCTACCTTATCATGTATCCTTATCGATAGATGTCATCCATGGTGTAAAAACCATTGGAAGGGTAGTTGTTAATGAGGGTGCTTCTACATGTTTCATGTCCCTAACTTGCTAGAAAGCTCTTGGATCTCAAGAGCTAGTCCCATCAAACACCCTACTTATTGCTTTCGACGGAAGGTCATTTCGTCCACATGGTATCCTACCGGCTTTCAAAATAAAGTTGGTAGGGAAGGCAGTATCTGTTGAGGTGGAGGTGATTGATGCACCTTTGGATTATAACTTACTCTTAGGGAGAAGTTGGAATTATGCCATATCCGCTATTGCATCGACCATACTTTGGGTTGTAGTGTTTCCACACGAAGATAAGTTGGTTACTGTAGACCAACTTAGTTTTACTCGAAAGGGCCACATGGAAACTAATGAGTCCACCGTACCATTGGTTGATCAGGTTAAACCTACTCTAGAGAGCTTAGGGGTTGGAATGTATGCATCATTGATGGGCACATTCGATATTCCAGTTTTGATTAATTATCTAGGTTCTACTAGTGTAGGGAAGTCTATAGCAACGGTTGTTGATAGAACAGATCCTTGGGTTCTTCCTTCCCTCCATTAACCTAAAGTGCCCTTATTGGCAGTGGAAGTAGCTTATCAAGATATCGTTCATACCATTGTTGATCCCATTACGGTCCCTCTCACAGTCTTAGATGATCCGGAAGAAGCCTATCTGCCTACTTGGGCAGAGAACTCTTTGCATTCTAGAGACTTCTTAGATATGGTTTTTCCTTCTGATGAATCCATTCTGGAAGCTATGTGTGGACAAGAGAAGATCTGCGAACATCTTCACCATCGATCCTGTTTTCTTCTAGAGTTAATCAGGATTGAGAACCAGGAATTCCATATGAGACTGGCAGGTGATGTTGATACACCTATTAATCCCTTACCAAGGGAAGGAATATTTACTGAGGGGAATATGGAAAACATTTTTGCTACCATCCCTATCAACATCTCTGCAAACCCAAATGTTGTGGAAAGTGTACACATCAGTGAAAACTGCTCTCTGGAGGGATTGCGATCTATACAACCTTGTTTAAGGAATTTCGCGACGTATTTTCCTGGTCATATGAGGAGATTCCAGGCATAGATCCATAAATAGTTGAGCATGAAATATGAACTTACCCTGATGCTAGACGCATTCAACAAAAGTTGAGACCTCACAATCCGCATAAAGCAGAAGCTATTAAGGGTGAAGTTGAAAAACTGTTGAAAGCCAGTTTCATTTACCCGGTAGCTTTGACAGAATGGGTATCCAACCTCGTTCCTGTCAACAAAAAGCAAGGGATTATACACGTTTGTACTGAATTTTAGGATCTAAATAAATCTTGTCCTAAGGATAACTACCCCACACCATTCATATATCAAATCATTGATGCCTATGCGGGGAGTGAAGTATTTTCGTTTATGGATGGTTTCTCTGGGGATAATCAAATCCAAATTAAACCAGAAGACCAACATAAAACAACTTTAATTTTTCCTTGGGGTACATTTGCATACAAGAAAATTCCCTTTGGATTGAAAAATGTAGGGGCTACCTTTCAGAGGGCAATGGATTTTTCCTTTCATGACATTAAAGCCATTGTCGAACCCTACCTTGATGATCTACCAACACATTCTCATAAGAGGATCGATCACCCAAATCACTTACGTTTGATTTTTGAATGATGCAGATACTACAAAATTCGCTTGAATCCCCACAAGTGTGTTTTCTGTGTCGAGTCAAGGAGACTGCTTGGATTCATTGTTTCCAACAAAGGTATTCAGGTGGATCCTTTGAAAGTTGAGGCCATAGTAAATCTGCCTCCTCGTCATTCTATCAGGAAGCTTCAAAGCCTACAAGGGAAGTCCAACTTCCTTCGATGTTTTATTGTAAATTATGCCAAGATTACTAAATGTTTCATGCACCTATTGAAGCAAGACACCCCATTTGTATGGGATGAAATTGCACAACTTGCATTCGAGGCATTAAAGAAAGCTTTGTTGTCGACATTGTTATTGCACCTGCCAGATTACTCTTGTGATTTTATATTGTATCTAGTTGCATCTGAGTCGACCATAAGGGTAGCACTAGTCCAGGAGGATGATAATCTCCAGGAGCATGTCATCTACTATCTCAGTTGTGCTTTAGTTGGCCCTGAACTTAGGTATTCCCATGTCGAGAGGTTGGCCTTGGCAACTGTGTATGTTGTTTAGAGGTTGTGTCACTACATCTTACTAAGGACCACAATGGTAGAGGCAGATGTTAATCCCTTCCAATATGTTCTGTCTTGATAAATAGTTGGAGGCAAATTCATTAAATGGATAGTCATTCTTTAGGAGTTTGACTTAGATTTCCAATCCGCCAAATCCAAGAAATGCTTACTTTTTGTTGATCTCATTACATAATTTCCGGTAGAGAAAGATGTATCCATTGAAGAAGAATCATTCCCAGATGAGCATATCTTTTTGATTTCCATCTCTGACCCTTGGTACGGAGATATACTTGTCTATCTCCAGACTTTGAAGTACCCTGCAGCGTTCTCGTGGGAAGAACAACGCAAACTATGCGTACATACCAAAAACTACCTCATTATTGGAGATACTTTATATCGTAGGGGGGTAGATTCCATTTTGCATCGATGTCTTACCCATGAAGAAGCAGAGACTGTCCTAAATGATGCCCATAGTGGAGCATGTGGGGGTCATTTATCTGGGTTAGCAACAACCCAAAAGATATTACGTGCCGGTAATTTTTGGCCCACGATCTTTAAAGATTGTGTGGAAGCCGTGAAGTGTTGTCATCCTTGTCAACTTTACACCAGAAAGATGTGGTCACATCCTGCACCATTATTTCCCACCATATCAGTGGGCCCCTTCACGAAGTGGGCGATAGATTGCGTGACGTGCAACCTAGCCTCGACTGGGGGGCACAAACATATCATTGTTGCTGTAGATTATTTCACGAAGTGGGAAAAGGCAATTCCCACCTATAAAGCTAACAGGGAAACAACAACTTTTTTCATTTTTAACCAAATTATCGCATGATTCGATATCCCTAAAGAGATTGTCACTGACCATGGCAGTCATTTCCAAAATAGTATGATGACTGAATTGACCACTATGCTAGGGTTTAGACAAGAGTATTCATCTTCTTTCTATCCTCAAGTGAACGGTCAAGTCGAGGCTATAAATAAAACCTTGAAGACTATTCTCAAGCGCACTATTAATGCAGCCCATTCCAATTGGCACATCATGCAATATCCTACACTTTGGGCTTATCAAACTAATGTTAAAACTGCTACAGGGTTCTCTCCTTTCCAACTCTTTCACAGAGTGGAAGCAGTAACTCGAGTTGAATGTGAAATCTCATCCTTAAATATTGCTATTCATGTGTTACCTAATACGACTGAGTTGGAAGAACATTTGTTACACGTAGAACATCTAGATGAGCAGTGTAGAGATGCGTTGACATCAAACGAGGCTCATAAAAATAGGGTAAAAAATCAATACAATAAATCGGTCAAACCTTGGATTTTTTCTGAAGGGGAGCTTGTCTTGCTCTGAGATC
Organism: Pseudotsuga menziesii; assembly: GCA_001517045.1. Lineage (NCBI taxonomy): Eukaryota > Viridiplantae > Streptophyta > Pinopsida > Pinales > Pinaceae > Pseudotsuga > Pseudotsuga menziesii. The sequence continues at coordinate 482,106 of LPNX010124878.1, read as the reverse complement.
AAGCCAAAGAACCCCTAGGGGTAGGGAAATTCAAGTATATGTGGTTAGGACCTTATGTCATGTCAAAAGTTTTGAAGAAAGGTGCATATGAGTTAACATATTTTGAGGGGAATAAGCTACCCGAGCCTAGAAATGGGCTCTACTTGAAAAAGTACTATGCTTAGGCTTAGAGTTTTTTCATGTATTTTTATTATATGTATTTTATGTACAATAGTTTGTCGGTTTGTGTTCTTATACCATATGTTGGTTGTTATATATGTCTTTCGAGTGGTTCGTAGGTTTCACAGATGGTGCTAGTCGCCACACTTGTAACCTGGTTTCAGCCGCATGGGTCATTTACTCACCCTCAAGACAGCTAGTTTCCTCTAGAGGCGCTTTCCTAGGTCCTACTACCAATAATGTGGCTGAATACAAGGTTGTTATTGAGCTTTTATGGGATGCTTTGTCGCATGGCATCACCCAGCTGGAAGTCAAACTTGACTCTCAACTAGTGGTTTCCCAGCTCAATTGAGCTTATTAGGTGCGGAACCCTATTTTACTATGTCAGTTTATGCAAGTTAGTTTATTGGAAAGAAATTTTGATTTTATTACATTCAATCATATTCCAAGAAATCAAAATTCAT
>LPNX010124878.1:456877-481449 GCA_001517045.1 Pseudotsuga menziesii | reverse complement strand
GTGTGTGTGTGTGTGAATATCTATCCATATATGTAGGTCAAGTTTCTAATCCTCAAATCTAGTCATAATTGTATAATATACAAAAAATGGATCGAAGTCCATAAAATGCTCCTAGTTCTAAGCTTGACCACCCTGGTCCCCCTGATCATCCTGATCACCCTGCTCTTGGGCTTCTTTAGATTCCTCAGCTGCAGTAGCCTCAACGACGTCTATGTACACAAGTACTGCTCTAGCTACCTGCCTCATAAGGCCTATCTAGACAGGTGGTATACCAACCACTAGCTCCTACATAACGGAAGGGATATGCTCAATATGCAAAGTAGGTACTCTTTGGGTAAGCCTAGCCAACTTTCCCTCAAGAACCCTAATCAAGCCATGATATTCTCCTGCCACAGGATGCACATACATACGTGGATGCCCAACAGGGCCGACTGGTCCAATATCTGCATTTTAACATTTTTTTTTAGGATTAAAAAGTCTTATGCATATGTATATATCTTTTATGACTAAAAATTCATAAAAATTTAAAAACTCGAAAACAAAAATACCTGCCGCTCCCCATGCTCCTCGAGGAGGGAGGAAAAGGTCGGTGTCACCTCAGAAATCTATCCCAGCATATGGAAACTATTCCAGTGCTGGTAGCTGTCACCCCCACCATAAGTAGAAGTAGTCATCATCACGGGGGCTTCACTTGTTGACTAATATCATAGTACGTTAGTTCATATTGTGGGTTTTAAAATTGTCAAAAATCGAACCAATATACTGCATGTATTGGGGGGATGAAGGGTTTAAGGTGGGGGGGTGGAGGATAGTTTATAAGGATTGGGTAATAGAAAAGGGTGGGGGGGAGGTTTTAGGTATTGGGAGGGGGTTTCAACAAAAATATTTTTGTTCAATATCTACCGAAATTAAGGGTATTCTTTAATATCCCACAATTGCACGTGCTATGTGAGAAGTTCACTGAGTGAAGTCCCTATGGTCATCATATACCCTCTAAACTGATCCACTGCCTCCCTGGTGGAGGAATATTTCCCCCCACCTACTCATTCTAGGCTGATGAGGAGAACGAACTGGTAGTGGTACTGCAAGACTCAAACCGGGCACCCTCTCAAAGAAAAAGGCCACCAATATGCTAGAATAAACAATGTTTTTTCGTCGGCCTCTTTTACAATCAGAGAGTTGTTTCCTCATTATCGAGATCACTCTCAAACACCAGTCATATAAGGCTCCCTGTAGATAGTCCACTATAAGTCTCATTTGGTTTCGAGTCGCAAGGTGAAGTGATGATGACCCTGCAACCCTCACTATAGTACTTGCCAACACTTGTAATGGCAAGCTACGAATATGAACCATAGGGATGCAACTACCCCTCTTTTGAGTACTAGGCGCACAATATGCATCAATGTAGTTCTGCACACTTAGAAGGTCACCGCCTCTACTGGTACCTTTCACTCTAAATCTATTGATCTCCTCATCGTGACAAATTGGAGATGAAGTAGATATATTCCAAGGTAATCTCTAGAAACTCACCTTGTAGGTCAAACATGCCAAGATCATGATCCTAATAAATTATCATAAACTCTAATAGGCGGACATTGGATCGCATAGGTGAGGTACAGAATAATTTTAGCAACCCACTTTGCCGCAAAGCATTTACTGTGGGGGCATTTCATAGAGCTTCTTGGTCCATGTCTTCATGCTCCCTCTCCCTCCACTCCAGCACCATGTTTCAATCTGATAATAAGCCAAGGATCAAACATTAAATTCATAGCAAAACTTTGATTTTTGGCCCTACATAGCTTTTCCATACCTCGCGTAGTGTACGCGACTGTCCTTTGGACAAGTCGTGTATTGTATGCGACTTGTTTTCGGGAAACCCGCGTATAGAACACGTGTACGTGACTGTTGATATACCATACCCGCGTACACAGTGGGGCTACTTTGAGGATGGTTGAAAACATCAATTTTTTGACAAAAAATGAAATTTTCTTGGATCAAATGAAAGAGCATGGAGAGTAGTTTTACCTAGCACTTGCGGTTTTGAGAATTGTCCACCGAGTTGTCCACAACGAGCAATTAAAGGCAGAGGTAAAACTTGTCTATTTTGGGTAAAAAGTCAAATGGTTAGTTTTTTATTTCTATTTTGAACTATTTATAGAAATATTATTTCAAAAGTCGGTTTTAACCTATAGTTCATATTTTTTATAAAAATAAAACTAATACCGTGTCTTTTTCTTCAATGTAACAGGTCTAAGGTCACTTGAAGTTGTTTTTCTCTCATATAGGATAGGATTTTGGTAATTCATATGCATTTTTGTATTTATACCTAATCCGTTTTAACCCTAGAAATACTACTTTGACCACAGACTATGGTATTTTGCCTTGTCTATACCATTGTTCTTCCGTGGATAGGGTTTTCCTCACATGAGTACACTAGACTAGATGACATTTATTGTCTTTTGGTACTCATGCTGCATCTGTCATAGGTTCAGGGGAGTCTCCTTATCTATTTTTCACGCCAAATTGAGCCTCATTTTGGTCTTTTTTTACAAGCTATCCCTTTTTTAAGACTCCCCGCCCTTATGGAGTTTCACGGGGACTTCACTTAGTGAACCTCTCACATAGCACGTGCGATCCTGGGATATTAAAGAATACCCTTAATTTCGAGAGATATTGACCCAAACTCTTTTTCTTGAAACCTCCTCCCAATACTTAAAACCTCCTCCCCACCCCTTTTTATACCTCAATCCTTATAAACCACCCTACCCACCCCAACCTTAAACCCCTCACCCCCCCAATACCTACAATATATTGGTTTGATTTTTGATAATTTTAAAACCCACAATATGAACGAACGTGATAGGATATTGGTCAATAAGTGAAGCCCCCATGTGGAGTTTCTTTAGGCCCAGGTCTAACTCCTCAAAATAGACTTGATTGCCGAGTAAACTTGTCCATTCAGGCTCGTTAAGAATATGTGAATGGGCATCCACATTGATGGTAGGTTATCTCTTTAATGGACCATGTGTAATAATACGAGAAAGGATCACTCTCTTTTCTACGGAATTGAGAAGAGTACTCTCACACATAGGTTTATCGCTTTTCCGGACCTAAGGGACTAAATTTACGGAAAAGGAACACCTGGTATGAGCTTGGTTTTCTCTTTTTTGTGCTCTGGACCTAAACATGAAAAATATTCTGAGTATACTTTATGTCTTTGTCATGCTCGTTAAATACCAAGAACAAAAAATCAAGTTTATTGTTGTAAACCCCATTCCTTGTAATCAAATGGATATTTCTGAGTGATCTTTCTTTCCTTCACACTCGTAAAACTCAAGCTATATTCTGCTCTCAAAGGAGCATTGGGTAGGTGGTAATTTAACCTTTTTCAGACCTCCCTGACTAAGTACGAAAAATGTTCACCTTTTCTTCTACAGAAGTTAAGAGAGTTCTTCTGTGGTATGTTTTATACTTTTTTGGCATCAGGAGACTAAATTGGACGAAAAAGGACACCCCTGGAGTCTTCTTCGGAGTTTTCAGACTCTCTAAATATGAAAACACCAAGTGAGCATGTACTAGTTTGGGCTCATAAAATCCATGAATCAGTGACATTATTAAGCATTATTCCCTCTTCTCTTCAAGCTTGTCAAAAATGAAGAGAGACTTGAGTTGAATTTCCTGGACTCGCTAAAATTTAATAGGAAATATAAGGAAGAAGTTTTCTTTTGATTCTCAGTTAGTGGCAGCATGTCTTCCTTGAACATAGCACTCTTTGTACTTTTCGATACTCATTTCTCAATGTTCACTTTCAGTTCAGCTATCACTTCGAGTTTCTTACTCCTCCTCTTGTCCGTATACCTGGGGAATCTGATCATGTCTCCTATATGATAGATAAGTCTAGTTGTATTATCTGCAAAGTTAAAAGCTACCTTGGGTCATCTATGTGTCATGCTCACTGTTCAAGGATTTATCCCTGCATCTAATCTGTATCCTGATCCCATCATTGTCCTATATGATATTACTTGTGTATCCCTTCCTTTATCTAGTTCCTAGTCACTCTTTTGATTCGTTGGGTGATCTGTTGATTTCCTCATCACAGTATGGTTTATCATCAGCACTTCCTGATGACAAAGACCTAGAGTTTTTCACGATAGTACCTTAGGATTCACTTTCATTATTGGTGAATTTCTTTGCTTGAGTTGTCAATTACACGTCAATTATCACCTATTGGTCAAAAATTTGTTGAATCCTATCCATGTTCGACTTCAACACATCTATTGACATGGCCTAGATTGTACTGGTTCTTTTGGATTTTTGACGAAGACCTTAGGTTCATATCTATGGCCTAAGTTGCGCAATATTCGGTTGTGTTCACTTACATAGTTTCCATATCTTTGAAGACTCCTCATTATTCTATATTGTGGCTTTGATCCACCTTTGTAATATACGTGGTATTGAACCCGTATCATATGATGTACTCAAATATTGTAAAGGAGCTAGTGTTCCAGTATATTGAACATGGAATCTTCAGATATGACTTTGTATATGACATTACAATGTATTTGTTTCAGGTACTTCCTCTGCTCCATTGGACCTTTGAGTTCTCCAAGATAATGATTATAATGTATTTCATCCATCGCTTCCCTCTGACTTCACACATTAGGGGGCATCTGTTATCAACCCAAATGGCACTTCTCCATCCGAGTGCCGACATTCTTTATGTTGGTACACAAAATGACAAACTAGGATTGAAGTTTACCAAAGCACTATAGATGGGTATGACTTGGGATTCATTTACCTATTAAACCAGCTTGCTATATATTTTTCTAAGTGTTGAGTTGCATACGCGAATATCTTCATTGCAACTCATGTATTGTACGCGACTATCTTCATTGCAACCCGTGTACAATAGCATATGTGGGTTTCCTTTGAGCAACTCACATGTCATACGCAAGTTTCCTATATCAATAGTCACGTACATCTTAGTTTGGCTTTAAAAAATATAAAATGAAATTATATGATATTAGTTGGGCCCTAATCTTTAACTATGCCAACTATTTCAACCACCCCAGCCTTCAAAACTACTCTATTTCCCAAAGTATAAATAGAGGCCTTGGGGTGGGTAATAATCAATCAAGATTGGAGAGAAAAGTTATGCTGGTGGTATATATTCAGAAGTCTTGGAGCAGCAGAACTTAGATTCCTTTGGTTGCAAAGGATTCATTGTCTCAGAAGCTGGGCTGTACTCTTATTTCATTCACTGATTGTTAATAAAGAGAATTATTCTTCCAAGTTTGTGTTGAGTCTATTTCATGTATTGTGGTTAATGAATTTATTTGATTATATGTTTGATGTATTTTTTATCTAACCTCTAATATATACATGCATGAGATATTACTTGAAGGATTTGCTCTTTGCAGGTGAAAGAGGTGCATCCCTGGAAGATTTGGAGAGAAGAGGAGCAAGAGAAGATCAAGCTTGGATCAACCGTCAGTTATTGGGTAATTCAAGACTTTATTCCTATTCCCTTTCCATTCTCTGGTAAAGCTGACTATCTAAAAGGTTAGTAGTAAGTTGGTAACCCCAGACCCTAGGTTACAAGGGTGCTTAATCCTGAACAACACACATGGTAAGATGTAATTCCAGAGCCATTCTGGCGCGATGTGTTTACACATGGTCAGATGTAAGTGCAGAGCCATTCTGGCACGATGTGTTTACATGTGGTCAGATGTAAGTACAAAGCCATTCTGGCGCAATGTGTTTACACGTGGTGAGATGTAAGTGTAAATCCATTCTGGCACGATGTCTTTACACATGGTCAAATGTAAGTGCATAGTCTTTCTAACAAGATGAGGTCGAATGTGAGTGCTAGGCCTTTCTCACATGGGTTTTGGACGTGTTCCTCTCATGGTCAGATGTGAGTGCTGGGTGTGCCTTTCTGACATGGTTCTTGGATGTGTTCCTCCCATGGTCAGATGTAAGTGCTAGGCAAGCCTTTCTGACATGGTTCATTCCATGGTCAGATATAAATGCTGAAGACGATAAAGACCTGCATGAAGGCTAGGCCTACAACTAGCATGAAAAAGGGCTGGCTTTGTATAACTTCGTGTGATGAGAAGAATGAAGAGATATCACCATTTGATTGAGATAGAGGAAGCAGTGATGATGATGATCCAGTGATGATCCATCTTTGATGATGATCCAGACTTGATGATGATCCAGATCCAGTGACGATTTGATGATGAAGATGACTTGAAGATGAAGATGACTTCACGATGAAGATGACTTGAATATGAATACCACTTGATGATGATCCAGATGATACATAGAAGAAGACTTTTGCTGATAAATTGTGTCGAGAGAATAAATTCCTAGTTAAGAGGGAGTGTTGATGTATTTGTAACTTCGGAATGTATTCACTTGTATATCTTATGTATTGTACCCCGATGTTTATTCTGGGAAGTATCTATAATGTAATTGAGTCATGTCATGCCCCGATGTTCTAATTGGGAGATTCAATAATGCAAACAAGTCATGTAAAGTCATTGAGGTTAACCCTCCATTGTAAGTCGTGGCAATAGTCCCCACAATTGTGTCAAGGTTAAACCTCCTTTTTGAATGGAGGGAAAAGTCCCCATAGTTGTGGGGCACTAGGGTTATTAGACTCTCCTAGAGATGTCGGCCCTAGTAAGTAATTGTTAAGTGGGGCCGACTTGTTGAAGTGGACATCAAGTGAACGAAAGAATATAAAGAGAGAGTGAGACTCTCTATTTATGACACACACACTCACTCACTGGGGTGCATGAGTGAGAGAGGAGAAGCTCTCTCAAGTGAGAGAGAGAGAACAAGTTGTTGGAGATCATATTTATGTTTTTGGGTTTTACTGCTGCCATTGGTGCTCATTCTATCTCTGAGGAAGTTGCAGGGTTTTCTCCTCTATGGTTTCCCTGAGGAAAATTATTTGTGTCTCATGTCTCTTGTGTTTATTTCTATGCATTTTATTCTCTCAGATAATATTCTAAGATAATTCTATCTTGAATGATAAAAATATAACACATTAAGGTCACTCGATTCCCATCAGACCCCTTAAATCTCATTTCTAGAACCTTATAGTTTATGGCATGTTCTCCAATGGAAAACAACCATTGTACCCCCAAGACTAAGTTTGTATTAGAAATATTCACTACATAAAATCTATATGTCATAGTATAGTTGTCTATGGTGAGTTGAAGTTAGGGATCCACCTACAACAAACCATATAATTTTTGCATGGGATGATCACAGTGAATCCTTCAAATGTTTTAGTAGGAAGATTCATCCTTTAGACCAATGCATCATCAATGAATTTGTTAGTGTCTCCTCCATCAACCGACACTGTGACTCTTTGTCCTTGCACCACTCCCTTGGATAAGAGACTATGATATCGAGGAAATCTATATAGAATAGAAATGAACCCTTTTTTGGATTCAGGTTGGGGATACTCCTCTTCTGCTGTGTCATACCCATATTCCCTTCCTACTTCATGCACCTCTCTATATTCATATTCCTCATTATCAAAGAATACTTATGTGTAGTGTGATTTCCCCTTTGCACACTTGTGATCTAGAAACCAAGGTTTTTGGCATGTGAAACACAAATTCTTCCTCTTTAGTTCATCCCAGACATTGCTGTCCTTCTTTATTTTTTTGGTTGAATCTCTTTGGAAAGGTTTATTGTCCTTGAATTTGGTTAAAAAGTTTGTTTTTGGATGAAATTTGGTTTTGGGAGTTGTTTCCTGAAGGTCCCAAGCTCTAATAATGGAATCCAATAGTTTTGTAGGTTTGTAATCCTCACCAATCCTCTCAATGTCTCTTCTACTCCTTTTGTAAACAACCGTATTAAACAAGGCTATGAGATGTCTATGACCATCACTGCAATATTTTGAAAATATATAATACATGCCTCTGATGTGGCTATCTACTTCAATTGGGCCATCTCTATAAAATGAATCTCTAGATCCTTTTTATCAAATGTATCTATGAGCCTCCTTGTAAAATATTAATATGAGATGATATTGGAATGACTCAATGTTCTCATGCCATGTTACCACCAGTCATGTTTTTCTCCTTTTAGATGTAAGGTAGACATTTTAATGGAATATTATTCTTCCATGGGATTCAACTAAAAATATGTGTCAAGTTTCTGCACCTAAGATCTAGCAGTGCATTTTTAGGACCCATCAAAAATTGGAAGAGTGACTTTCCCAAGGGTGTATTGCAACTCAAAATTCTAAACCCGTGTTCTATTACATACCTTGGATCTATTTCGATATTTGAATTTGTAGTACTCATATAAATACATAGATTCCTTGAATTATAAACTCATAACCATATACTCCTCAAAATAAGCCTCCAAGGACTCATCATGTTCAATTGGCACTACTGCTCCCATTGTCTATGGTTCTTGGAATTTTGGCATTGTGGGTCTGAGTGAGTCTTTGTACTCATGTGGGAGGTTATGTTGGATAGTTTGAGAGAATATTGTTTCTCCTTGATGTATCATGGTTTTCTTGTCCCCTTCATCAGAACCAATGCTTCTCCCTTCACCATTTTTACTTCTGAAATCCAAGGCTTCCAGCAAGCCCATAAACTCCCTTATCTATTATTGACTTTTCCTAACACTCTCTTGACACTTGGCCAATCTATATAAGGTTTCTAGAAGGCCTTTTATCAACCAATACTCCTTATCCTTAGTAGTAACTTTACCAGAAATAATATCCATACTTCTCTATATTCTTGGTTCTTCTTGGATTACACCTTCATTAGAACCTATTTCCTCTTCCTCCCAAATGATTTCTATATTCCTATGAATTCTAGGGGTAATATTTTGCAAATCCCAATGGACCATTTATCTAATTGGAAGCCCACATTTGTTGAGGAACATTATCTTATAGCATTGTAATATCCCCAACTTAAAAATCAGAGATATTAAATCAACTTGAACCATAGAGAAACACTCGATTTGGAAACTAGGTCACTAGTTTGATTTTTTACACTAAAACACCAATTTTCCTAACTCTTCCAAACACCCCCTAGCCTACTCGAATTTATTACAAAAAGATTTATATCGATCCTAAAATTCCCAAACACACCCAAAATAATCACTAACAAACTCTAGGAAGCTTTTATGAAAGTTATTTACATAGAAACTTTAAGTTTGCATAACCATTTTTGCAGATTTTTACATAGAACAACTAGTGGTTGAATATTGGACACCAAATAGAGGAAAAAATGAGGATTTTATTTTTGAAATGAAAAATAACATAGATTAAAAATATGGCTTCTACATCATTCGAAAAAAATCAAATAAGTCTGTTACAGAGAGAGAGAGAGTTGGTTGTCCAAAAATCAACAGAGAATGAATGGGAAATGTCACTCCAAAAGATAGATCTATTCCACTAGCTTGCCTCCCATAAGATGATTTCGACCCCTACTTGTATATCTATCTCCTACTTTGTTCCCTCCATCAAATAAGGAAGAAATACAACCATGAGAACAAACTCCATTAGATTTGATCATTCTCCAGTGCGCCCTCCTCAATCAGAGACCTCCACACACAAACTTCAACTAAAAAACACCGGAAAATTTAGCTACTACAAATAGAGACTCAAATAGACCTACATGAAATTGAACTAGTAGAATAAAATGGGCATGGATTCATTCAATTGAATCTCTATAGAGAAACCAAGGTGATTCCTCCTCTCATGTTAGTCAGGGTGGAATATTTCACCACCAAAACTAGTTAGAGTTGCAAGGGGCACATCTCCCAAGCTTGAAGATCACTATGGATATCCAATTCGAAATTAAAAATGACCAAAATCCTTCTCACCAGTTTCCTGCAGTCTTTTTATAAACTTCATTGGGACCCACCCCCCCCCTCATTTTATAATTCTCTCCAAAAAAAAATATTAAAATTCGAATTATTGGAGAGAATAATTATTCATGACATTTCAACTCCCTTTCTAATGTCATTTTTGTCCAGAATGAACCTTATCCTCACTTGGAAATTCAAATAGAGATGGTTTCCTTGATTGTTTTTGTGTGTGGGGGCGGTTACACCTACCTTGTGGGCCATTCTTCCCTCATACGCCCTCCTTAGCTAAATTTAGAGCCTGTCTTGGAATAGATGATGTAATAAGTTGTCATAGATGCTATCATAGGTTCCATGCAGATTACACTTCAGCAATGGACCCTATTGTTGGCTACTGGGGAAAACCCGGGTTTACTTTATTGTACCAACAAACCCCTAGCTCACCGGCCCTTTCGGTGACAGACCGCAGAACGGCCTGAAGTCTCACACGAAGTGATCTTGGATGGGGTGGCTGAAGACTCAAGTGTCCTCAACCGGGTTCTGTATCATCCTAGTGGTTCTTGTCTCTTCTTAGCCAGTAGGACCTCTCTGCGAGGTGTTGTTCCTCTCTTCTCAGCTGGCTCTGTTAGGGAGCTGACTCTTATCGCATCGCCACTTATAGGACGATGCTCAACCTTTATCCTCTACTCAACCCTTAACCTGTGATATCTCACACCGCAACTCCTCCGACGATGCGATATCGCCCTTCTGCGTCGTGATCTCTCCTATGGAAATACTTAATATGCTCAACAACTCGCAAGGTCTAAGGGTTCTCTCTCTTAGTACAATATCTCAGTTAACCTTCATAAGGGTGTTACTCAATCCTCACTTAATATTTTACAGTAACGCACTGAATCATTACTTATGCTTAACTTGCTGAACTAAACATACAGAGGTCATTTAACACTATAACTGTTAACTGTCATGAATCAAGCACTGGTAAACCCATACATAGAATACTTAACAAATTCAACTCGCAGGTAACTTTCTAAGCTACTATAACTGATAGATAGCATGCATACATTCATTAACTGTTAAGCAAAGTTCATGTAATGAATAACAGATAGCAAATAAGTAAACACAATCACACGAACAGTCGCACAACACACTTATTTTATGTGGTTCACCTCCAGGGGGGAAGCTACGTCCACGGGAACTGGTTTTTATATTTTATCTTGACAGAGTAAACACAGTTCCGCTGCAACCTATTATGCAACTTGAGATATTCTGGGAAACTCTGCGCACACAACCGGGAGCCCTTCTCTCTTAGATATCTTCTCCTTCTATATTGCTTCTCTTACAATATACTCTTCCTCTCTCTCTCTCAATCCCTGTGGATTGTTACATTCATACTCTAGGAGCCAGCTACTGGTTACAGTAAGATAACTACAGACTGAATAACAGAACCAGAGCTCGACTCTTCCTTAATGTCTAACTGACTATGAGCTAACAGACCAATTGACTAGCTAATTGTCTATCTGAATGTCTTGCTAGCTAACCTTTCATAATACAAAATACATGCTTATATAGGTGGCCCAAAGGTATCACCATGTTACAACACTGCGAGCCTTTCCCAACAGTAACCCAAAAAACCCTAACAGTGACAGTCGACCTATCTATAATTTGAACTGTCGCTTTTCGTCACACCATAGCTTTCTGCAGTCTTCCACGCTTCCCGACGCTGATCGTGGGTACAGGCGTCGCTTCCTCAGTCACTCCCCTTCTGTCCTTTGTCTTCAATACCTCGACCTATTGCTCCTTTTCCATTTATGAGGGTAGCTGAGCCCTCCTGTCTTCTCCACTGCCTTAAGTGGAGTGGTTGAGCTCTCTCTTCTCGGCCGCTACCTTAATTGCAGTGGTTGAGCTCTCTCTTCTCGGTCACCTTAAGTACTGTCTTCTTTGAATTTATTGTCCTGATATAGCAGCTTTTCCTGTAGCTGTGGGACCCTACTCCAACAGTCCCCTAACACTTACTTGTGGCTCGTCCTCGAGCCACTAACAGTTGGCTTCTCCTGCTGTATCTTCTCCTTGGCTTCCTGCGAATTCCTTGTGAATCTCTCTTTGAGTCCTGCGACTTCTTTATTCATAGTTTCGACACACTCTTGTGCCGTTTCAAGCATATCTTGGCTATTGGTGGATTCTTCTGTGTCATCAATATCAGTCTTGCTTGTGGTGAACTCCTTGACCTTCTGCTCAACCGCATCGACCAGTTCTGTGATTTGTTCTTGATATGGTTGAAGCAAGTTATTAAATTGTATCTCTTTTTCTCTAAACTGCTGCGCTTCCTGTTGCAAATGGTTCATCTCTGTCGTCTTCTTCATCTTTGCAAGAGATCCTAAGCTCTTGACTTCTTCCTTCATTGCTGGTGTTGCATGCTCTATCTTCTGGATGCTCTGCTACAACTCCAGTCTATCTGGGAGCTCATCTAGCTCCGACCATGTCTTTGTCGCATAATCTAGTAATGACTGTGCATCATCTATGCGACTCTTCATCTATGTGGAAGTGAGTCTAAAAGCCTCTACCCTTGCTTCCCTGTCTTCCTGAGGTGTGCGTGGTGCTCGAGCCTCAATCTCAGCAATCTGCGCTTTGTGGTCTTCCTCCATCTTGGTCACTGTTTCTTCTAGAGCCTTTTCTCTGTCTGCAATTCTTCTTACCTTCTACGTGGGAGGCAAGAAAAAATATATGTTACACTAGGGTAACTCCAAGGTGATGTTCTACAGGACCTGGCTTAGATCTTGTTCTCTTTCTTCATGTTGTCTCAACTCCTCCACCTTTGTCTTTAAGCCTGCGGTGAGCTCTGCATTGTGTTGTCTCAGCTGAGTGTTCTGTTTATACATCGCAAGCTCTCTATCCCTGAGTTCTACAGCTATCTGCTGCTGAATCATCTGTAATTGATCAACAGGGAACTGTGCTAGATTAAACTTGACATGTTCTCTAACCTGTATCTGCACATCGATCATTGAAGCAGGGAATCGGATGCTCCCTAATGGTATCAACACTGTATTGATGCGATCCTTTTCAATGACTTCCTCATGGGAAATCGACTATCTTGAGCTTTCTCCCACTGTCACCTTAGTTGGTCGAGTCTGCATCATGGCAGTCTTCTCAGTTAGTGCCTTCAACTCCGAAAGCTACTTATCTATCATGCTCTGCAGCTTGTCCTATGATGTCTGCATCACCTGGAATGAGTCGTGCATCGCCTCCTGCAATCTCGTTGCGATGAGTTCATAGTCTTCCTATTTTAGTACGGTTTTTGTAGCTGGATTTGCGGCTTTGGATTTTTTCTTATTGGGTTCCTCTAGTGGCACTTCTATTGTCTCCTTCCTCTTTTGTGCCTATGGTGGCACTTATGCTATATCTGTCTTCTTTTGTGCCTATAGTGGCACTTCTGCTGTATCTGTCTTCTTAGATCCTACGTTGTCTTTTCCTTTGTCCACTGGGTCTGTCTATCCGGTACCTAGTGGTGGTGCTGTAGCATATTCTAATGCCTTCTTCCACTCTTCATCAAAGTCTTTGATGACATCTTCTACATCTTGAATGATCCATTTTCCAAGTTATCCGTTCTAGACCCTTTTGGCCTTAGGTAGATTGTATGGCTGTCCGCCATGAAATCAAGCTGATTATCATACATGTCCACAACCTCCATGCTGATCCGCGGTATCTCCTAGATGAATCTCTTCAACAGGTTATAATATTCATAGAATACTATCATATCGATCTTTTTCTTGGCTGGGCTGTTGCTCTCCCATAAGTTTGCATACCGCGCACCTCTACAGTCGCCGCTTCGTACCTGTAGAAACTGGGTATGGGGCGGCTCTTTCCACCCGACAAATGCACATAATATAAGCAGCCATGAGAAATGGAAGGGATGGTTTTCCTCATCCTGTGCTATTAAACAATCTTGAAGAAAAATATTTAATAGAAATGCGCACCAATTAAATTGTTCACCTTCTGCGACCTGTATGGCAAGGTGAATTACTGATCCTGTGACTTCTTTCGGGAGAACTTTAGTTAACAGTCTGCCTGCGAGCATACTGGCTATGAATCTAAGTGTATCATATGCTATTGCTATGAGGTCATAAGCCCGACCTCCTCTCTGTAGCTTATACTTGTTAACTAGGGCTACTGGTAGCTTGGAATCCTTGCTCTTACTTGATATATGTGTCTGAGGGTCCTTACCACTCTTGGACAGCCCAGTGATGCGGTGTATTAAATCGACGTTGAGATCGACCCGGTTACCCAACCAGAGTTAACCGCCATGTACACAAGAAAGTAGCACGCGCACCATGGCATTAACCTCTGCACCTCGTCCAAAATGTGGTATTCTTAACAAATTGAGCAAGCCTGAGCACTCAAGAATCTGGACATGTTCCATAGGAACAAACTCATATGCATCGGTCCTCGGGTTCCTCTGAACCATAAGATATCGGTCTGACCGAAACTGAGGATATGTCTTACTGTCTCCAAGGTTATAGTCTATAAATTTGAGAACATGAGCATATCCTAACAGATCTCCATCTTCCTTTACATGAGAATCAATAGGCGGTAGCGGAACAGGAAAATTAGTACCCTTGGGAATGGTTACCTCTAGTGCATCCTCGACTCGTGGCACGAGGTATTATGTTGCCATATGAACTTCTTTTTCCTGCTCTGGGCTGGACTCTTCTACTATCTGAGCTTGGCTCCTCATCCTTGGCAGTTTTCTGACCTGTGGTGTACCTAATTTCACAACCTTGGGTAGCGTCGTCATAGAGGTCACAATGCCACCATGCTAGAATCGTCTCACAATTTCTTCTAAAGGTTCCTCCTCGGACATACACCACTTGGTGCAATACTCTGGATGAGAAATGGCTACGGAATTGGGAAAAATAGCACTCTGTAACTGGAGTATCTCTGCACAGGAAAACTTCTTCAAATGGCTCTGTAACTCTCAGAAATCGCAAAAGTAACCCTTCTGTGTGAATGATCTGTGTATTTATAATGAAGGCGATAATCTCTGAAGCAATGGTCACTTAGACTAGACCCGTTGGCTGTATTTATTGCATAGATAAGACAACATCCGTCATCCTGATCTTCATTAATTACTGAAATCTGATCAAATTTCCTTCGAAAATTGTGTGCAGGCGTCGACAATCTCGACCAAGATTTACCAAATCTAGGAAAATCACTATACTGTTTCCAAATCTAGGGCAACATATACCGGTCATATTTACATTAACTGCTTGTCAGAAGGTGAAGTGACTAGCCTTCTGTCCCTTTTCCAAAATCATCCACGTGGCACGGGGAACATCGCATCGCTGCGATGACACACCGCATCGTCCTGAACCAAAGTGTGGGCATGAACTCCGCAACGTTCAAAAAATCTGCAAGCATCCTATGACTTGCACAACATACACTTTTTTGATGTGATTCCTCATACTTGGAATGTTTTTTTTTGTAGACTAGTCACCGGTGCGATGCCTCCTTTCAACTACACTGGACATCTGCACTCACATAACTGTTTGAATTAGGGCTGGGAGGTGGAATGGCTGTCACTATAGAGCTTAAGCATACTTCCATTAATCAAGGTAGGAGCAAGCTCCTCGTTCAGTTTACTGAGCTGAATGACACCTCCTTCTGTAACTTGCTGAATCTGATATGGCCCCACCAATGCGTCTTGAACTTCCCTAGAAATTTAACAAATTTGCTGTCATAAAGGAGCACTAGGTCTCCTATTTGAAAACTCTTGCTCTTGATGTGCCTGTCATGCCAAGATTTTTCTCGTGCCTTCTGCACTTTCTGATGAAATCCTACGATGAGTCTATATTCTTCTAAGGCAAGCAGCTGCGCTAGTCTTTCATTCATCGTATATGTATCAGCCATCTCGGTAATCTGAGCAATTATTAAACTAGGAATAATATATTCCATAGACATAACATCCTCTTGTCCATACACCAACCTAAAAGGTGTGTGTCCTGTAAGTTTCTTGCATGTAGTCCTATAAGACCATAATACACCATTAACCCTGAGGTCCCAATCATCTCTTTGGCTGTTACAGATCTTAGTAAGAACATTTTCTAGAATCTTGTTAAAAGCCTCCACCGTACCATTAGTTGTTGGGGCGCGCACCTTAATGGTCCATAATTTTGGTAACTCTGCGGTTTTTGTGGAAGTTGTAAGTGGAGTTAGGCCTTAAAACAGTCTTAGGGGTGTCGGGGTTGAGTCCAAGTCCTCGTTTTGTAATAAACCCATGGTTTAAATCCAGGGTTTAGGGTTCGGGGTGCCCATGGTTTAAGTGCACTATAAATAAGCACTCTTATAGCGAAGTCAGGTTAGGCTTTTTGATGTAAGATAAATTGATGTGAAGCTAAGGCTATTTTGTAAGAGAAGGTTAAGTCCCAGCTGTGTGCATGGACAACCTCTGCAGCTGTGTGTGCAGAGGGTTTTGGGTGATTAAGGAAATCTGCAGCTGTGTGTGCAGAGGCCTGCAGCTGTGTGCGCGACTTTAAGGACTTGAAAGGATCTGCAGCTGAGTGCACAGATTAGAACTATGATTTTAGTAAAGAGTTGAATAAACACAGTTCTGTGGATGTAACCCCTACCCTGGGGGTGAACCACATTATATCTGGTGTTGTGGTTCTTTGTGTTGTTTCTGTTATGTTCTTTCATGCATTAATAAATATATATCTGATAAATAAGATCACTGCTAACTAAATAACTTCGCTGTGAATTCCCAGTAAAGGGTTATGCAAGTCACTGTCTGTTTATTTAGCTACGAAGTTATATATGTGAATGTTGAATCTCTATGTATATGAATATAAGTTGTTAAAGGCTAAGCTACAGTAATATCCCTCTTCAGCTTGCAGAAACTTGATTCTGCGGAATCCCATAGCTGTTTCGTGTGAGACTGCAATCTGCTCGTGGATTGTTGCCGAAAGGGCCAACACTGCGGGTCTTTTGTTGGTGCGAAGTTAATGTTATAAAGCCCGGGTCTGCCCTATAGCCCAACAAATTGGTTCTGTTTCCGGTTGAACTCAGTATCTGCTCAAGAGGGGTTTACGTCCTACCTCGAGGGCTATGTTCTGAAGACCCTCCGTGAAAGAAATCGGTGATTGGCTTGATGAGACTTATCTAAAATTCGCTGAGCAAGAGAACAAAGATCTGCGTCGTAGTGCAAACGAATTTTTACAAAGGTATGTTTTTTGTGATGTTTATGAAATTTTCTTTAGTAGTATCCACATAGAGTTGCACCAGTGGTTATCCAGGTTAATAGAGAGAAGGACGAACTTCCAAGAACGTCTGTTTCCTGAGTGGACCCCTGCAAGAATTAATATATTAAAAAGGGTGAACAACGAGATATCTCACGCTGTTGATTTCTAGACAACGTGGACCCTCGAAGCATTTGTGACGGAGTTTGCCATTGACACGAGTACTTCCTTTAGTGAATCCGAGCGGCAGTTTTTCAAAGGACCAAGGGGTAAATTTTTGAATTCATTTAGTTTGAGAATTAAAATTCTATTAGATGAAAAATGTATATTGCTAATTGAATCAGACTGTTAGATTTCGTATTACTAACCTATGTTTGCAAGTGAAAATACCTTCGACGAGCAAAGCGGTTTGCTGCGAAGTGGAAAAAGGTACAAGAGAGATTTTAGATCCTATTCCCAGGTTCAACATACCGAGTATTCCCCTGTAAATCCCGCAGAGTCAGAACCCGAAGAAACCCCTTCTGTTGGAAACCCTCTTGTAACCCCGCAGCGAAGACCTATTATCCCTGAGAACCCATCGCAGTCTGCGAGTCAACCTAGCCAAAGTATTCCTGTCACAGGTCAGTCTACCCTAGTAAGTTCCCCCCCGCCTACTTCCAGTCCTCCTCCAACCCCCCCTAGATCCACTATGGCCCACATGCATGATGACATTAAGCTACCTGTTTTCAAAGGAACTGGATCAGAGGATCCATAACAGTTCTGGTTTTTATGTGAAGTAGTGTGGACTGCTAAGACCATTACGGATAAAGATACAAAAAGAGCGCAATTGGTTACTTCATTCAGAGACCGTGCTCTGACTTGGTTCATGAATTTTTCTAGCACTCAGAACCATGCATTGGCTGATATAAAAGCAACAATGATAAAGGAATTTAAGAAGCCAAAATCAGAGTCACAGTGTATCACTGAGTTAAAAGAGATTCAGCAGAGGCGTGGCGAATCAGTGTGGGACTTTGATCAAAGGTTCAAAGTTCTGCTAGACCAAGTCAGTTTCACCATTGGACTTGTGCAACATAAGGAATGGTTCATTGCAGCGTTGCTACCGCATATCAGAACTCCACTCATACAACAGAAGGTTGCCGATCAGCAGGAGGCTCTAGAAATCACGATGAAACTTGAAACCGCTCCTGTCGAAGATAATTCTGGTATTGCTCAAATCCAGGCGCAGTTGGCAGTGATGGATCTAGAGCTTCGTGATATGAAGAAAGGAAAAAATGGTCGCGAAGAGGTCTGGTGCACACAATGTCAGACAAAAGTTCATGCCAAGGAACAATGTCCCGTGGTAAGAAATTACCTGAATACTGGTGCGCCAAACCCGTTTCAGCCACAAGTCCTCTATTGTGAGCTCTATAGAACGATACGTCAGCATCGACCTGAAGACTGTTATCTGCTACAGAGGTATGGGAAAATACCTAAGAACCCCTATTGTAAATTTTGTAAGTCCGTGGGACACAACGAAGATGAGTGTCGCAGATTTGACCTCATGCAAGAACGAACTTACGACGCTTATCGGGTACAAAATGAGGGACAGAGAAATGATGGCTATGGCTACCGCGGTGGTGCATTAGGTAGAGGTGCTTTTGGAGGTCGTGGTCGAGGTCAGGTTGTGTGTTACAACTGTAATCGGGCTGGGCATCTTGCGAGAGACTTCCGAAACCCAACTACGACATGTCGGTATTGCCGGGCAGTAGATCATGTGATCGAGCAGTGCCCGCAGTTGATAGCTAAGATTCAGGAAAGAAACAGTACCCCTACTCAGAATATTCAGATGATTTCCATTGAGAAAATACCTTCCCCAGCTATTAATGTTGTTACCCAGAGTGGAGCTACGACGGAAGCACAAAATAAGGAGAAACATCCTGACGAGGCTTGGGTTCGTAAGGCCCCTGTGAAAGTCCCAGCATCTGATGATGAAAGAGAAAAAGAGACATTCATGGAAGCCAAGAGAGGTTTTGCTACTCCTAGCACATCAGTAGTACATGCGCAACAACATCAGCAGCAGCCGCTGACACAAGTAGCTTTGACAGACAAAGTAAGTACACTGTCCTCCTTTTTACAGAGTTGTCTGAAGCTCCTCCGAAATCAGAATGCTTTAAGTGAGTTGCAGAAAGTTATTGCTTCCTGCGAACCTCAGCAAAGTTCTGGTCAAGTAAAAGCTGTTAATAGAGTCAGGAGAACTGGCAGGGAAATGAGATTGAATGCTCAGATAGGAGAGTATGATATGACTGCTATTATTTTGGACCTAGGATCAGAGGTCAATGTCTTAACTAAGAAAAGATGGGAACAAATAGAAAAACCTACCCTTGATTGGTCCCCTATACAGTTGAGATTATCCAATCAACAAAATATTGTGCCCCTAGGAGGACTCCCTAATGTCCCAGTAGATATTGATGGAGTCAGTACCTTAGAAAAATTTGAGGTAATTGAAATAATTGATAACATCAACCCCTATCCTACACTACTAGGCATTGAATGGGCAATAGATAATGATGCAGTCATCAACCTGAAAAAGAGACAGATGAATTTCAAAGGGAAAGGAATGAGATTCATAGTCCCATTGGACCCTTCTCAAGGAGAGAGATACACAGAGCTAGTAAGAGATGAAGACCAGGATGCTTTGGACCACATTTACAATATCAGAGCTCGGGAAGAGGATTATGTTGACCCTACTACTAAAGGTATCATGGATTGGTAGTGTGACAGCTCCTGCATGACGGATTCAGATGATGGGTTAGAAAACTGGCAGAACAGACTTTATGAGTTGCATGGACATAGATGTGCCAGAATTACTAAATCTATCAGATGGCTTGGTGCACAGGTAAGAATCCTACCTAATTTTGATGACTTGTCAGATCCAAAACAGTTTATTGAACAAGTCTCAGACCAGATACCAGACTCACAGAAAAGGGAGACTCTGGATTCAGTATTCAGAACCACCACAGCCAGATGGTGGAATGACCATCAGAAGAATAGTCCTAGTTGGGAAGCTCGTCAAAAGTTCCTGCGCCTCAGAATTATGGATCAGCCCCAGGAGGTACAAAGTAGGTTTGATGGGAAGACTATTCCTCAAGAACCTTGGGCACAGTACTATGAAGCATGGCAGCATGTACCTCAGACAGCATGGGTACCTAGGTTTGTGCATACTCTGGAACCAATAGCAAAGAACTGGCACGCATAGGCTAAGCTTCGCTAGGATATTGTAAGTTGGGATTATCTTATGGATCGTTTTGTGCTTACCTTTTCTGCTAATAAAATTTGTCCAGCTTTAAATGTAGCTATCAGGTTGGTCCATCCTAAGGTATTTAAGGATCAAGAAGTAGTAAAATACCGGCCTAATGGGAAATCCCAAGAAACTCATTATAACCTCGCAATTGACGAGGATAATGCTCCATGCAATACTGGTATTCCCGAGTCAGAAGGACATTGCGACGTACACAGATCAGCCGTCAAATCCCATGAAGTGATACAACCCCTGAAGACGCGGACAGTCAACATTGGACCAGAAGGCCAGCCTAAGTATGCTACCAGTGGATATTATTGGGATGAAGACACGATAAGAAAAGCAACCCAACTTCTCCATGAGTGTCGAGACTTATGTCTGATGAAGTTCCTAGAAATAAGAGGAATCAGTGCAGCTGTGGATTACATTTTGTTGAGGGTCGAAGCTCGACTCCATGCCGCAGATGGTATCTAGAGGTGTCAAATGCCCTTATTCGGGCACAGCTACAGCTACTACTTGTGTCGAAGAAGGAAAGGTCTGTTGGAACTAAAACAAAAATGACCGTTAGAAGAAGTCACATATGGTGGCACCGGTACGTTCTCTGTATTAACTGCCTATATTAATGCAATCTTAGGAAATCTACCGCCATCTGGGCAAGATCTCTGTCAGAATTGGCGCCATCAATGCACAATTATGACATATTTCGGGGATATATTCTATAAGAAGACACCCACACCCGCAAGGTTCGCATTTTTCAGTTTCTTGAGTTTTACAATTACATCCATGTCTGCTGATCGTGAGTTCCAGGAACTATTGAGAGAGTTTGAGCAGACGGGTTTGCTGAACCTTTTCAACCAACCACCTGCATCTGCTCCCCATGAAGAAAATCCCCCAACTCCAACCCAGCCAATGCAGACATGCTCTGCCCGGAAGAAGTTTAAGCCTGAAGTACGTTCTAAACGGAACGAAGATCGACACAAGCAATCAGGGAAAACACCAGAAGACCCTGAGATGCAGCCGTCTGGTTTAGCAGAGGCCCCACCTGTAGAATATGAGAATATTGCACTGAAGCATCCACCATATCTTCCACTAGTTCAACCAGGAGTCCAACCACCTCGACGACTAAATAATTTCACATTACACACCCCTTCCTTGCCCTCGGGTGTGCAATTGGTTGGGACCATGACAGGGAAAATATACCGGCTTAAGTATGCCGACCATGACATGAATGATCATGGAAAGTTTCCACAGTTCACCCCAGCACAATACTTGCATTTTTTCAAATATCCAGAGACTAACGTGACATTGCTGGAAGTAAAACAATGGGCTGTTGGCTTGGATCAAGCGGGTCTGCTGAAGATGCTCGATGTTCCCCATTTTTGTCGCAGCACACAGGTGACCATAGTGGTCAAGCATCTACTGGCATTAATACATGATGGCCACCTATGGATAGGAGATAAGAAAATTCCTATTAATGGAGAGCTCATTCACAGGATCACAACCTTACCAATAGCAGTACCTGATCCAGGGACCGAATTTCCTTCAAAGCATGAGGATACGAAGCTCGCACAAAGCATGAAGGAACGCTTCGGCCTGACAAAGGGAAAATGAGGGTATCACACTTCCGCCATTCAACAACACAATATTTTCTTCATAGTTGAGCTTCTTGCATGCAAGCTCATGCGAAAGTGCAGACCATATGAAGTTCCTACCCCGGTTATCAGAATTGCCACGAACTATGCTGAAGGCTATAGTTACAACTGGGCAGCATATATCACGAAGGAATTCCTTGAAGATGTTCACAACGTGCAAGAGAAAGGTAGGCCCTTTAACTATTCCTGGTTGATAGTCCTCATCGCCCTGGTAGGATGGCAAGAACCTACAGAGGCGCTGTTTGCTCCTATACATTTGGAATTACCTGGTGCAGTGCGGTACGCCTCTCTGTGGGTTTCCCAGGATAAAACCCTCTAGCAGATGACAAACTATGTATTTTCCTTTTATATGATGAGTATCTCGTATGAGATCACGAAAACCCCTCGGCTCACTAATGAGTTATTCTCTCAATACGATGGCGCAACCCATTTCAGCGCCAACATGCATGATCTTTTCATCGAGGCTCGCGCAGATCCAAAGCATCAATGGTTTAAGTTACCATATGTGACCAAAGAAGACATCCTCGCGATCGTTCAACAGTGGCCGGCGGAATGGTTGAAGGATGCAGGAAAAAAACCCACTATTCCAGTTTCCCCAGTTACAAATCTGGGCGCAGGCCCTAGTCATACATAGCAGCAAGACCCCCCTGAAGACAGTGAAGAACAAACTGAGTCGCAGCAGAGTGAAAGTGACCAGGGTGGAGATGATGGCAATGAAGAAGAAGAAGAAGAATCAGTTCAAACTACTTCAGACCCTAATCGGCAGGATAAGTGCAAGACGCCAGAACCAGAAGAAGTAAACAAACCCCAGTCCCGAAAGAAAATGAAGGTGTTGAAGAAGAAGAATATCGATGGGGAGCCCAGCTTGACAAGTGAGGAGTTTGTTCAAGGTCTATCGAAGTCCACAGAAGTTCTCACCAAGAAATGGTCAGAATTTGCTGATCTACATCTGCATGACATCACCGAAGTAGAAAAACACATTTTGGAGTTGAAGGACTTAGCAGCAAAATCACTTACTGGCACCTCAGCAAGCAGTGCCTCAGTAAGTGCACAGCCAGACCTAAGGCAATGGCCGGCCAGAGATAAAAAAGGGCAAGTGTCAAGCGCAGCTCTCATATTAACAGATACAGCCTCTCGTTCGGAGATGAGTATGAAGGTTGGCATAGATTACACTAAGCTATCCATGACGGAGCTACATCTCTGTCAGTCAGCAATTATGAAATAAATTCAGGCATGAGACCAATATTCGCAAAAACAATTAGAAAATTCCATAATTCAATAGCAGGGCTTCGCAACGTAGCTGGAGGCAGTGGAGAAGAGAAAGAGGGATGCAGAACATAAGCGCATTACCCTAGTATGAGTCTTGGATGAGGCATGTCGAAGTCTTCCTGACTTTGACGTACAGATTATAGAAGAACCAGAACAAAGATTAGTCAGGCTGAAATACTATGCACAGCAGTCTCGTAGCGAAATCGAAAAACTCAAAACAGAACATGAGGCCCAGATTGTGGAGATCCAACTCTGCATCACCTCGGAGAGCCCACCGGAGGTTAGAGAGCAACGCCGAGCATACATTCAAGCCTCCGCAGCAAAAATCTCGGATACTGCGAGCAGCGCAGCAAAGCTGTTAGAAGACAGTGTTGAGGCCTGGACCACCCTGCAGGAACATCCAGAAATTGGACAGCTGCAAGAAATCATTAGGCAGCGACAGATAGAGTTGGATACAGTAAAAGCAGAAATTAAGACTTTGCCACCTATGGAGAAAATGCTTAAGGTAAAGCAAAGCAATGAAATCCAGCAGGAAATTGAATCGTGCAGAGCAAAAGCAACAGAAATGGAAAGTTCTATGCAGCCACTTATCAGTGAAGCTTTCGAGTTGAGTACTACTGTGGACACCCAACTCAAAGTCCTGAAGGAATATGCTGCATTTGCACAGACAAAGGCCAACGAAGCATCAGCCGCAGTATTACAGGAATTGGTAGAAAAGGAGCAAGCTGTCGACAATATCATGCATGGCCTCAGCAAGCAGTTCACCATTTTTGCTGATAAAGTTCGCCTACCAGAAGAGCAGCAGAGTGTCCTGGGACGTGCCACTGGTAAGTCTTAGGGGCCTGTTGGGGCGCGCACCTTAACGGTCCCTAATTTTGGTAACTCTGCAGTTTTTGTGGAAGTTGTAAGTGGAGTTACGACTCAAAACAGTCTTAGGGGTGTCATGGTTGAGTCCAAGTCCTCGTTTTGTAATAAACCCATGGTTTAAATCCAGGTTTTAGGGTTCAGGGTGCCCATGGTTTAAGTCCATGGTTTTGTAATAAGTGCACTATAAATAAGCACTCTTATAGCGAAGTCAGGTTAGGATTTTTGATGTAAGATAAATTGATGTGAAGCTAAGGCTATTTTGTAAGAGAAGGTTAAGTCTCAGCTGTGTGCGTGGACAACCTCTGTAGCTATGTGCGCAGAGGGTTTTGGGTGATTAAGGAAATCTGCAACTTTGCGCGCAGAGGCATTAGAGGAAATTTCAACTCAAAATGGGCCTTTTAAATTTTATTCAAATTCCATGTCATCATTTGT
>LPNX010124878.1:372153-439456 GCA_001517045.1 Pseudotsuga menziesii | reverse complement strand
GAGCTTTAAAACTGCATTATGAAATGCAAGATAAGGGGTTATTACCAGCGCTGGAAACTTATCACTCGCTTATTTATAGACTTTGCAAAGAAAGGGACATAGATGGAGCTCTAACAATGTACAATGAAATGGAGGCCAAATCTATGTTGCCAACTGTATCCTGCAAGCTAGAAGTGGTTTTATGCTTCTCAACCAATAACCTGGAGAGCTCAGGTAATTTCAGTATTGTAGAAAATCAGTAGGATTGACAAAAGGAATACATATAAAATACACAGGGGTTAAAGACCGAATGTGAATGTGGAACCTCAAGGCATCCCCTGGCAGTCTGGCTCGAGTGAACACAGTTGTTTGGAAGCGGCCGAAGTTATGGCTCTCTAATCACAGGTGGACAAGAAGTACAGGGCATTCATTCTGGGGTCACAGTTTAATTGCCAAGCAATGTGGCTCGCCACTATTGTCTGCGAAACTCTGCAAGAGGATAGAAAGCTCTGGTCTTGGCAAAGCTATATGGTGAATTTGTTGGGTCTTCAGACAGAAGGAAAAGGTCGAAACTCTGAGGCGCATTTGCTGTGTTCTAAAGAAGAGAGCACTGGTAAAAATAATGGTCAAGCCACTGTGGTAAACTCTGTAGCAATGGCTCGAAGACAGAGAGCTCAATGTAAAAGAGGCAGAAGAGGTAGGAGAAACACCTACTCGGAGGAGTCCTTTAGCAGGGACATTCCCTATCACATTCATCTAGAAATAGAGGAAGTTGAGGGTCAGATGGTAGGGCTGTCATTGGAAGACCAGAATACTAACCAGACCATGGACCCATACTGGCTCATCAAAACCTTCAGAGTATTTTCAGATCTGTTTGGTGAAAACCCAATTTACAAACCTAATTATCTCAGTCCTTCCAGCAGGCGACGCCTGATGGCTACACATATGTCTTCAATCAATAATTAAAGAAAATTTTAGCTCGATAATATCTCTGCTTAGCTCTATTCTTTTCGTCTATTCTAGTTTAAGGGAACAATTACAAGAACCCACAGTTTGACTCCCCCTTCTGTTATCATTTATCTATGAAATTATCTGTACACATAGAACATGACTCCGACCTTGAAATGGCAGCGTAACAGCAAATATTAATTGCGGGAGAAGAGGGTATCACATACCAGTGCTAAAAAGAAGATAAAACGGATCTATTTGACGGCCATAGAATTGGATTGAATTCTTCGAAATTTTCCCTGCAGAAAAGAGGGCTCTGGCTCTAAAATATTACGCATTCCACTGTCTTTGCCGCTTCGACGAGATTAAACATGGAGAGATATGCCTGAAATTGCCGTTGCTTTCTCTGAGAAGAACATAATATGGTCAGACAAGATTGCAGAACAGTTCATGTAGGCGAGATTGCAACATAATCATAAATCTCAATAAATATATGCCGTACGGCCTACCCCTAGGAATATACAAAGATCACTATATCTTTTAAAACCCCTTTTGTCTTACTAGTATATTTATCAACTAGATGAATAACTTCGAGAGCTGGGTGTTAACTAGGTAATTGGATTTCATTAGTTTCCTTTGTCACTACATTAATGGCATATCTTAGGTTAACAATATTTTTTGGATTGAAGTATTGTTAATATGGATCCACATATTTGGTCATGTAAATCATTCCTACCATCAAGTCAACTAATTTTCCAATTAATTAAACAGTTTGGGGGTCTTCTCATTTTCCCACAGGTTTTCTTAGACATAACTCTCAAACAAGGTTTGGATAGATTGGAACACATTTATTTTATTGAAACAAAGGGATCTTAATGCATACATTTCTCATTTCCCTTGAAAATTCAAATTCAGGTTCTATGAAGGTACTTTTATTCTCAATCTCTTAGAGTATGGGGGAGTTGAAACAAGATTGGGTACTTGATAATGATTTGAATTTTTTACAATGATTCCTTGAATTTTTTGGGGAAGATTTATCAATTTTACCTTTTATCTCTAGAGGTTCCTCCTCCTCATCTTGTTTCTGAATGAGGAAAGGCTCTTATTTTTTCATCACTTTCCTTTATTTTAGGTGAATATCATTAAGATCAATAGGGGAAATAAAGTACGTTGGAAAAATGATAGGGAAGTTGGCTGCCTCAATGGTTTAATAAGGTCAATCTACTTTATTTTTGGGGTTCGGCATGGGGTGGGTAATAATTTGAGGAGGTTTGTTTGATGGAGGATAGAGTTGTTGATAATTGTATTGAGGTTTGGGTGCATATCTATTATATTGAAAATTACCATAAGGAGAGATGAATCTATTTCCAAGGTTCTGTTTGGACCTCAAGGGAGAACTATTTCCATGGCATAAGTGGGTACCAATTTTGGCAGGATTACTACGTAGAGAAATAAGCATTGTACCAGGATGGATCTTTTATCATGCCTACTCATCATGGTTTCCATGGTATTTTTTATGTCATGTGGAGGTGTTTCTTTGTTACTCCATTAGTGCAATGGTACATACATTTTAGTTTTGGCAATAAAGGAAATTGATCAGTTCCATGATTACACTCATAGATAGCACAAGTTTCCACATTGTTGAGAGGGCACTCTTGTAAATGATCCTTATTTCTATACTTGGAACAGTGTATGGAAAAAGGTAATTTATTTTCATGTTGTTTCTTTTCAATATTCTTTATGTCTAATTGGTAACTTAGTGAACAAAAGTTATCAAATAAATTCCCAAATTCATCTTTATGTAACTCCTCCATATGAATTTGAGACTCTTATTATGACATCTATAGCCTCTTTTCATTGTTTAGCATTACCTCATGAGTAGATCCTATATAACTCACAAATTCCTTTCATAAGACAATCAAGAAATATCCCCAACTCCTAAAAAAAAAACATCAGTACATTCATCCAATATACTTTTAAGAATAACGATATATATATACTTACTATCAAAATTATGTTACTTTGAACTCTAGAGATTTATTTCATACTTTCATCCTCTTTTTGCATCATTTGAAGATTTCTTTGATTAGGTTTCTTGAATCACAATAATCTTGATGTTTTTTAAATATGGGTTTCCTCATTTAATAATTGACCAATTTATGCACCGTTGCTTAAGCGACGCTTGTGAGGCTAGCCATCGCTTAAGCGACGCTTATGAGCCTAGACGTCGCTTAAGCGACACTTATGAGCACAATTTTTAAAAAAAAAATTATCTTTGTGATTTTTGGTACAGTTAAAAGAAAAAATCCACGCGCCGTCGTATTTTTCCGTTGGATTTTGGATCGAAATGTAGTAGTGTGGTGGGTTGACAGGACCCACGAAATCGATAGCCCATTTGTGAAATTCTCGCAGCGTAATCTGTGGTCGCAGTGGCATTTCATCTCTCCATGAAGGTTTTCCTACCCTCTGGAAGATATTGCAGCATCTGCAAAACTCCTTAGTATCTTTGTGCAAAGTAGGCCTCCATAATCCTGCGGTCAGGATTTTTTGCGCAGTCGGCTTTCCTGTGAAATGACCTCCTGCGGTACTTGAATGTGCTTCTTTGATAATGGCTTCTTTCTCGTGTGGCATAACGCATCTGCATAGGACTTCATCTAGACCTAAGTTGTATAACTGTCCTGCGATCAAAGTGAAGTCTGCTGCTTTGACAACTAACTATTTCTTTTCCTGCTTAGTAAACTCAGCTGGAGCCCACCTTATAGTGAGAAAGTGAATAATATCTGCATAATGCTCATCTACGATCTGAATAGAGAACAATTGCGCATCTGGAAAATTATCCTCTAAATTACTTGGTTCTTCTCCTGAGTCTATTCACGATAGATGATTAGGTCCAACATTTAATCTCCCTGGTTTTACAATAATTTCAAACTCATACTCCTCAAATAGGAGTAACCATCTACAGATCCTTCCTCCTAACACTAGCTTGTTGACCAAGTACTTTAAAGCAGAATGGTCAGTGACCATCTTGAATGGGGCACCCAATAGGTAGTGCCTGAACTTCTGTAGAGCATACACCATAACTAATCCTTCTCTTTATGTAGTGGTGTAGTTCTTTTCTGTGGTAGATAGATTTCTGCTTGAGTATGTGATAGGGTGATCGATACCTCCTTCTCCCAGCTGTGTTAAGACAATCCCCAGTGTGATGCTAGATGCATCAACATGTACATGAAATGGCTTGTCCCAGTCTAGGAATACTAATATGGGTTATGTAACCATCTTCTCTTTAAGTATGTCTAAGCTATACTGGCATTCCTCATTCCATAGGAATTTGACGTCTTTCTTTAACAGTTTTTCCATAGGTGCTGTGATCTTTGCATAACCCTTTATGAATTTTCTATAGTACCCAGTATGACCAAGCACTGTCCTCAATTGCTTGACTGAATTGGGTGCTGGAAGATTTACAATGATGGCAATCTTTGCAGGATCTACCATCAAGCCTTGTCTGCAAACAATATGACCCAACAAAATACCAAATGGCACACAGAATATACATTTTTTCAAGTTAAGAGAAATTTGATATTGCCTACATTTCTCCAACATGAGCCTTAAATATCCTATATGCTTGTTGATTAATCCAAATATAGTCCAATCATCAAAATATACTTCTAAGAATTTATGGATGTATTCCTTAAAGACAACAACTACTACTCTTGAAAAAATAGCTAGTGCATTCTTAAGACCAAAGGGCATTACCGTATACTGGAATGAGCCCCATTCTGTTGCAAAGGTGGTATTATATCGATCCTCTGGATGGATTCTTATCTGGTGATAGCCTAAAAATCCATCAGTGAAGGAGTAGACCTCTTGTCCTTCTACATTGTCTAAGACTTCATCAGTAAAAGGTGTCGGAAATGGGTCATGAAGTGATGCGTCATTGAGTTTGTGCAAATCAACACAAATCCTGATTTCTCCTTTTGTTTTCTTTTCTTACACGACCATGGGACTAACCCATTTGCTTTCTTCTACTGGCTCAATGATGCCTGCTACTAGCATCTTATCAATCTCATCCTTAACTTTTTCTTTATAATGAGGATTTAATCTGTATGGACGCTGCTTAACTGGCCTGGCATCCTCTTTCAATGGTATCCTCATGACTCCCAAATCTCCTACTATTCCCTTCATCTCTGTGAAATTAGTGGGGAATAAGTCCTGATAATCATGTAACAGATATGCAATGTGTCCTACCATTTCATCATCCCAATAGTCTCCAATAGAGGCAAACTTTGGTTCTGTTTCTGATCCAATATTGATCTTCTTAATCTTGATAGGCTCTATGACAGCTGGAAGCTCTAGCTTCGGTCCATCAACTTCACGAGTCCCTTCTGACTCTGGAATTCTGATGCTGCGAGGATCCTCATCCTCATCATCTGGCTCTGCTACGAAGTTATAACACTCGAGCGCATATTCTAACTGGATGGCCCAATCAAGGTGAGCAGACACTGATAGGGTATGGTCTTCAAATATCTTAGTCTTGAAAATATCTAGGGCCTGATCAATGCTTGGATACTCAGATTCAAAAGTGAAAGTGAGTTCAAAGCTGTCTATCATAAGTGGCCATGTAATTGTTCCTCTGCGCAACTCTATTTCAGTGTACCAATTCCTTGGGATTGTGTCTAAGGTGTGAATGAATAGGTGAACCCATTCATCCTTTGGAATGTCCGACCAATTCTGTGCACAACTCTGAATATGTGACCTGGGTTCACTTTCTCCTGTATATTTGTGCTGGAACCCCTCCTTTTCATTAGAAAATCGGATCACCATCAATCTCTTGAAATCATGGCATGATGCGATATGTTCTTTATGCGCATGCCACCATCTTGTAGGGGTGGCTCTTACTGCAAGGTCAATAACTGACATCCTCTGCTCATGAGGAATTTCCTGCTCAAATTCCTGTAAAAATTCATTGACATCTGCTAAGCCATTAAAGGACAGGATATCCTTAATCTTTGCACCAATCCATCGCATTGACTTAGTCATAAATGCACATCTGCGAGCTGAGACTTCATAAAGTCTATTCTACCAATTTTCTAAACCAACCTCCAAATCCGATGCGCATGAGCTGTCGCATCGCCAACTGATGTTTCCTTCTGCAATCGGATTGATATAGTCACTCTGACTAGCAGTCATCTGATAGAGGCTCTCCATATTACGTACCTCTTCCTCTGCTTGGATAGGTTCAATATATCTAGGACCCTGAAAAGGATCCAACAGTGCGATGACCCGGATCTGTGTATCCTCGAAGGTCATTTGTATTTTCTTTAAATCGATAATAGCCATGTTATCGATTGCCCAATCAATACCTAGTAGAGCTGGATACGGTCTACTATCGCCAATTATTTCTATAACTTCAAATCCTGCAAAGCTGCGAACTCCATCAATATCAACTGGCACTTGCGGTAATCGGCCTAGTGGCGATACCCACTGCTGATTGGATAAGCGCAGATGGATAGGTGATCTAGCTAACTTTGGGATACCCATCTATTCCCATGTCTGCTTAGTCAGAACATTTACTTCCAATCCTAAATCTAGGATTACCTCATCCATTTCAAATTCTCCAACTTGTGCTGTGAGTCTCATCTCTCTCCATGTTCTTGTATGGCCCATAATATTATGAACAGCACACTGCGCACTGCTCATGGAAGAAGACTGCTGGCACTGGTCTATAATGCGCTGAAGCTCTCCGATAGATTTTTCATTTCTGACGAGTTTTAAGCAACTCCACAGGAAGGATTGTACACTTCCTGTCGACTCATCCTCATCGCACCTTCCTGATATGGTAGCCTACGATATCTGCACAGGGTTAACGCCACAAGGTGTTTTCTATGGTACACCCCTACAAGGTAATACCTGCGATCCTGATGGTGTAGGGTCAGTAAAGCAAGTTCTAGCTTGCTGAAACATTTCTTTATTCTTCTGCAGGTCAAGTGGTGTTGATTTATTAGTGGCTTTGCACACCCACTTTGGACCTGTATTCTTTTCGTCATCCTGCGATGTTCTACTAGTAGAAGCACCACTACGAGTCACAATATTGACTCTTGGTTCTGGTTCTTTTTGCTCAGCAGCAATAAGCTGAATGTTCTGGTGTACTGCTGGCTTAGGGTCCCTAATCTTGGCTATCAAGATAGGACATTATTCTATAATATGCTCGTAGGACTTGCAATAGTTACATGTCGTAGTAGGGTTCTGACAATCCCTAGCATAATGTCCTACAACTCCACAGTTGTAACAAGTAATTGGTCCATGGCCACGGCCAAAACCTTCACCACAGCCAAAGCCTCCTCCACGGCCTCGTCCTCTGAATCCTCCTCCACGGCCATCACGATCTGATTCATGCTGTGGTCCTGCTGCTGGACCTGGTGTCTCTAAATGGACTCTAGATAAGTCATGTTTTCTTTCTATCATGAGATTATAAGCTCTGCAGTTATGTTCATCATGTCCTACTGACTTACAGAAGTTACAGTGTAATTTCTTGGGAGTTTGTACATACTTCTGAAGTAAAGGGAATTCCTGCGGTCTATGTTCTCTTGTTCTACAGAGTTCACACCATGGCCCATGATTCTGTATTAAGGGGTTAGGAGCCCCACTTGCTAAATACTCAACAAATATTGGACAATTATCTTTATTATGGCCCTGTCCTTTACACTTTGTGCACCATAATTCTTGTGCAACCTCTTTTCTTTTTCTAATCTCATGTAGCTGTAACGTGAGATTAGCTAACTATTTTTGTAGGTTTGTCATTCCTGTACTAGTCTCAGCTAGAGGTGAAGCCTCTAGTTTCATCGCCATCTCCAACGCTTCATCCTACATATGAAGTCTCTGTTGCATCAGTGGAAGTCTGATATGCGGGAGCAGTGTTGCGATGAACCATTCCTTATGCTGCTCCGACGCAAACTCAAAGCTAACTTGGCTATGAGAGCTTTAAATTTCTGATCAAAGTCCCATACTGACTCTATGGGTAACTGTTTGATGTCTTTAAGCTCTGTGATACACTACGACTCAGACTTAGGTTTCTTAAATTCTTTAATCATGGAAGTCCTGACCTGTACGAGCGTTCTGGGCTGCGTTGTTGTGTACTTCATGTACCATGTTAAGGCTCTATCCCTAAGTGTAGTGGCCAACTGGACAAGTTTAGTATTATCATCTGGGATCTATTTAATAGTCCATACTGCTTCACATAGGAACCAATGTTTCTCTGGGTCTTCCGCCCCTGTACCCTTAAAGGTAGGTAACTTCATGTCATCCCCCATTCTGTTTCTACGTGGTGGATGTTGATTTGCTGTGTTACTACCACTTGGAGGTATAGATGAAGGTGATGTAGAGGTAGTATGTACTGTGTGTGAACTACTATAGGTAGTTCCTACGGGATTGTTCTGAGTCCCGGTCGGTTTCTGTGGGGTATAAGGGTGGTAAGGGATACTCCCTCCTATTCCTTCTATATTACTATGACTTTGTTCTCTAGTGCTGTCTGAACTGTTTTCAAAGCGAGAAGATCTGAAATCTACTTTATATTTCTTGCCACTACGTGTACATCCAATTTCTTCAAAATCACTCTCAAACTCTTGTGACATTACACTTGCTCTACTTATTCATTTGATAATATATCTAGTACTCCTCTTTCATGTAATAACATCTTAAGAGAAAAATTTAAAGAGTTCAAGTACTTACTGCAATATCCTTTGAAGAAGTACCTCTCTGCTTCACTGAAACTCTTTCTTTGATCAACTGCAAACTCTGTGATGAAGCCTTCTAGCACACTCGCAAGCCAGAAGTCTACTGCCCGCGAAATGGGGTTATCTATGCTCTTCACGGTGTGAATCAGCTCCAGTGTCCACACAATGTTTCTTTTCTTCTTGAATATATGTTTATCAGTCAAATTTGATAACCAATCGTACAACTCATTTCCATAGGTCATAAAAAATATCTCATGCAGGTCTGTGAAGATATGTTTTTGTAACCAATCCTCGGTACTCAACCTAGGACTCCTGTTTTCTGTTGCAGCGAATTCTCTTTCCTTAGAACCAACCCACTGGTTAAGTTCTTCTTTAGTAGGATGCCAACAGAACATTATCTCTTTAGTTTGTTCAAAACCGGCAACGGAACCATTTGTTGGCTACTGGGGCAGACCCGGGTTTACTTTATTGTACCAACAAACCCCTAGCTCACTGGCCATTTTGGCAACAGACCGCAGAACGGCCTGAAGTCTCACCCGAAGTGATCTTGGATGGGGTGGCTGAAGACTCAAGTGTCCTCAACCAGGTTCTGTAGCATCCTAGTGGTTCTTGTCTCTTCTTAGCCAGCGGGACCTCTCTGCGAGGTGCTATTCCTCTCTTCTCAGCTGGCTCTATTAGGGAGCTAACTCTTATCGCATCGCCACTTCTAGGACGATGCACAACCTTTCTCCTCTACTCAACCCTTAACCTGCGATATATTAGACTGCAGCTCCTCTGATGGTGCGATATCGCCCTTCTACACCACGATATCTCCTATGGCAATACTTAATATGCTCAACAACTCGCAAGGTATAAGGGTTCTCTCTCTTAGTATAATAGCTCAGTTAACCTTCATAAGGGTGTTACTCAATCCTCACTTAAGCTTTTACAGTAACACACTGAATCATTACTTATGCTTAACTTGCTGAACTAAACATACAGAGGTCATTTAACACTGTAACTGTTAACTGTCATGAATCAAGCACTAGTAAACCCATACACAGAATACTTAATAAATTCAACTTGCAGGTAACCTTGTAAGCTACTGTAACTGACAGATAGCATTCATACATTCACTAACTGTTAAGCAAAGTTCATGTAATGAATAACAGATAGCAAATAAGTAAACACAATCACACGAACACTCACACAACAAAATTATTTTACGTGGTTCACCTCCAGGGGGGAAGCTACGTCCACGGGAACTGGTTTTTATATTATATCTTGAGAGAGTAAACACAGTTCCACTGCAACCTATTATGCAGCTTGAGATCTTCTGGGAAAATCCACGCACACAACTAAGAGCCCTTCTCTCTTAGATCTCTTCTCCTTCTATATTGCTTCTCTTACAATATACTCTTCCTCTCTCTCTCTCAATCCCTGTGGATTGTTACATTCATACTCTAGGAGCTAGCTACTAGTTACATTAAAATAACTACATACTGAATAACAGAACCAGAGCTCGACTCTTCCTTAATGTCTAACTGACTATGAGCTAATAGACCAATTGACTAGCTAATTGTCTATCTGAATGTCTTGCTAGCTAACCTTTCATAATACAAAATACATGCTTATATAGGTGGCCTGAAGGTCTCACCATGTTACAACACTATGGGTCTTTCCCAATAGTAACCCAAAAAACCCTAACTGTGACAATCAGCCTATCTGTACTTTGAACTACCACTTTTCGTCACACCACAACTTTTTGCAGTCTTCCACGCTTCTCGGCGCTGATCGTGGGTACAGGCGCCGCTTCCTCAGTCGCTCCCCTTCTATCCTTTGTCTTCAATACCTCAGCCTGTTGCTCCTTTTCCATTTATGAGGGTAGCTGAGCCCTCCTGTCTTCGCCGATGCCTTAAGTGCAGTGGTTGAGCTCTCTCTTCTCGGCCGCCTTAGGTACTGTCTTCTTTGAATTTCTTGTCCTGATATAGTAGCTGTTCCTGTAGCTGCGGGACCCTACTCCAACACCTACCTTGATATTTTTTGCCTGATTCCTCTTCATGATATTCCTTGGGAGTTAATCTCCCCCTAGTGTTCCCTTCCTTGTCTAATTTTATCCCAGGGAGTTACAACTCATGAGACACCTTCACAATTGGATTCCTTCCACCTTGGATGGGAGTTACACCTTATATGGGACCCATTCATCCTCCTATGCTCCCTTCTTGGATGATTATACCATTTTCACCTCGTTTATGATTTTTTTTCCTTTATTATTGCAAAACTATGACCCACATCACCCTTCTTGATTTAATTTTTAATTTGCATAGTGACTGTAGGCCAAATAATTCCCTAGTTAATTTAGTTTCCACTCAAACCTATGGGAATTTGATAGGATAGTGGAATGACCCATGGAGTAATCATGGAGGAGACATTACATTCTTAGTTTAATAATCATGTTTCTAGAGGTTGTTTTGTTTATGTTTTATTTGTCTCTAACCTTCTTGTGTGGATGTTGTGTTTTGACATTTTTAGGGGCATGTATCTCTAGAATTTTATGATGGTGATCACAAGAAATGAATCGGTGCTTAATGGTTGTGTATTTTTTTCATACATAAGTGATATAAGTATTTTATTTCATCAATTTTTCTCAATATCTAAACATGGTCTCACTCTTCTATTAATGATGATGTTTCTAACATGGTGTTTATATTTTCTCACTATTTATATGTTGTTGCTAACCCTTGTTTGTGTAAAAGAAATTTCATATGCTCGTCTATCTTTCATATGTCATTCATGCCATTTCTATGGATACCAATACTATGAATAAACAAATAACTTCTAAACCAATTAGGGAAATTACAATTATGACCAAAGCATGAATGTAATATCACTAAGAAGGGACTAGTGATGTCAAGTATGAAAACAATGGGTAGATTACCTCAGTGAGGAAGGAAATTCTAGGATAGACAACAAAGAAAAAATCAATCTTTACAAAGCAATACTAAATCAACCCACATAATTGAATCCCCCTAACATGCAATTTAGAGTGTGGTATAGGTATAGAGGAGGAGGATGATATTAAAGCATGTTTGTTCGAGATAGATTCCATTGACACTTGTCCATTGAGTTCATTTGCATTACAATCCTAAAGTTTGTTAGATGTAATTTCATGGTATATAAATGATGGTGGGGTCACCCCCTTTGTTAACAAAAAAAATTGTCCACATAGCTCTTTATGGTCCACACCATGGTTATACATCATAATATCACCATTATTCCCTCCATTTTGACCTTCATAATTAAATTCCCTCTAAATTGGTCCAAAAAAAAAATATTCCTTCCCTCATAAATATAGGGAAGATATGCATTTATTGCAACAAAACCACCATTCTCCCAAAAAGTAACCAAAAAATGGTAAATGATAATCGGTCGTAAACCATGGAAAAATACCATTCACTATGAAAAACTGTGGACCAATACCATGGGCAGCAAAATATTAGATCATCCTATAAATACATTTGAAGGTATCCCAACAAACACTTTTTTTGAACTTCTAATTCTTACACTTTTTACGTTTCAGTCACTTTAGTTTTTGTCACACTTCCTGTTCTTAACTTTAGCCACATTATTGCACATTGTATGTTGAGTTTACTCCATACACTCCTTGATTCAGAATCCCATTGACAACGATAGGTGGAGAAAATCGGAGACCCAGATCGTGGAAGCCGTCAGACCACATCCTCAAATGGCTACAGTGGCCCACATTATAAAGGTATGTTGCATTTGTTTTATTAAAATTAGAAAATCTAAAAAATATTTTTTGTTGTTAAGTCAATCTTGAGTATTTCCCTTAGACCATGAACTTTACCTTTAGATCCCTTTGAGCTAATGTAGGTTCTTTTGCACGTAGTCGGAGAGAAATCTCCACTACAGTTTTGGCGACTCCACTAGCTCAATCATCTTGGATCTTTGGTTTTGTAGGTTTATTATTTTTGTTTGCTGGTTTGTTTCACTTGGGTACCCTTAGAAATCACATATATGACCCCCTTTTGGTAGATCCAAATCATTCCATTCACAGTTCATTCTCCCCTGCCCGTAATCAACATTTTTCCACAAAAAAATTTCAGTTTTGGTCGGATCGCACATTTTCGGAATAAAAATGCGACACATGTCACACATTTGTTCTAGATATGCGTGACCTAAGTCACACCTTTTTCCCTAATAAGTGCAACTTGGACCAAAGTCCAAGTCCCGCTTGTTCTTCCTTGTAGAGTGACCCAAATTGCTCATGTGGCCCTGTTTTCTATGATTTGTTGCAGGAAAACCCATGTTAAGTGTGACCTGTATTTTTTTTGGCTATTTTTTTGTCTTGGTTGTGGTTGTTTCTCAGTCTTGTGTGACCTTGATCGAATCTTTTCTATCAACAGGTGTAGTTGTTTAAGGTGTTTCAGATCCATTCCAAAGGTCTATGTTCTGCCCCTTTTCTGACTGTAATTTTACAGATATGATTGTTTACATCCCCTTGGTGTTTTTACAATCCCCATTTTCTTTTATTTGAGCCTATCCTGGTTGATATTGGTAATTGATACCCCCCATGTGTTTCCTACACCCTATAGAAGTTCCTAGTGTGCTTGTTTTCTTGCATATTTTTATTTCATATGGAAAGATTAGTTTTAATTATTGAAAATAATTTTCTTTCAGTACTATTATTTACTTTTCAGCATGTTAGTCTCTAGAAGAGAGAAATGGGTTTTAGATATCACACTCCATTTGTGCACACATATCACACCTTAATCTAAACTCTTGGTCCATGGCCCCAAGCTAAGCCTAAAATTAACCTTAACTCAACCAACATTGTAACCTCATTTGAGGACGAAAACAATATTGTAGTTAGGTTAGGACGCTAGGGATAGGAATCCAAATAACCCCCCTTTGTCACTTACATTTGAGACATAGTTGTTGTCTTATAGGGAACAAAAATCATCTAGTATTTGTTGATACAGTCACAACCAATTTATTGTTGGGGGGGGGGGCTCCCACTCTATGGGGGTAATCCATAATGAAGAGGTTCTAGAATTTTGGGTGGAATACCACACTCCACTCTATACAAAAGGTTACCTTTTGGTAATCATCCTCGTACATGTCGAGGACCATACAAGGTGTCGAATACCTAAGGGATGAAATGCCAGGAAACCATCCCGAATGTGTCATGAATGAGGTAGCCTAGTTTCCAGTATCCTAAGGCTCTTTTACCTGAGGTCCCTCTTGGTAGTGGGATTTTCTTAGCCTTTTGTTCTTCCATTTCGTATTGTTTGACCATGGATTTCATGACCCAATAGAGGATACGATTTGTGAATGGATTCCATCTTGTAGCTAGGATATTTCTTGCACTTATATCCCTCTAGCTTCTCCTTCCTACTTCCCACCATCTGTGTAACCTACACCTGCTCTGACCCTGACTCCTCTTGTTCCTCAAGCACAGGTCTATGCTCAACAGAACCTCCCTAATCAACCCACCCCTAATAAAAAAACAAGGGCAGGGAAGAATATAGAGAGGTAGGAATAGGGGAAACAACCAACATCAAGGGAGTGGTCAACAAGCCAACCCTCCTAACAAAAAATAGCCAATTCCCCTGCATAGAACCCCTAATTCCCACCTAGTCCTGAGAATAACCCTAAAATACATACTAACCATCTGTGTAACATTTGTGACATTTATGACACTCTACACACCAGTTCCCCCAGTTACATTGAGTCCTCCACCTATTACACATAGGAAATCAATGCGAAACCAATGTTGTCGCTCTATCGCATCCAAACCCAAAACCACAAGATCCTTCACCTATGGGGCTGCAGAACCCATTACTGAATCAAGGAATGGTTGCAATCCAACCATTGGTGCAACAAAATACCACAACCACTTCTTTGATTCAACCCATAGATCATGGTGTCCACCATCTTATGACATTGTCGTCTGATGCCAACTTACAGACTAAACGAAACCAATATGGATCCACCATGGAAGCCATTAATCCATCCATGAAATATACCTCCATTTCTCTCGATATGTCCTTACATTTGTCGAGACAACCCACAGATGGGACTACCAAAGTCCCTAGGTTCCCTTT
The DNA here is from genome assembly GCA_001517045.1 of Pseudotsuga menziesii. Classification (NCBI taxonomy): domain Eukaryota; kingdom Viridiplantae; phylum Streptophyta; class Pinopsida; order Pinales; family Pinaceae; genus Pseudotsuga; species Pseudotsuga menziesii. The sequence continues at coordinate 424,692 of LPNX010124878.1, read as the reverse complement.
GTGTCACGTTGCGAACAATCCCACTGCTAGAGCTACTCTCAATTACAGTATTATCGATGACTTGGCCCAGTCCCCCTCTGCCATGTTCACTCTGAGAAGTTTCCCTTCACAACACAAATCCTTGTTATCTTCTTTAGATGTCATCAACCCCTCTGATCCCAGGTTGATCACTTTCCACTTGGGTCAAGGAGAACCTCCGATGCCTTCATCCATATCCTTCCAGGTTCCTGTCACCATTCAAAATTTGGTCATTTGTCAATGTATCATTGATGAGGGTGCATCCACTTTTGTTATGTCAAACTTTGTTTGGTAGAAGCTATGATCCACAACCCTTCAACCCTTAACCACCTCCCTACGTGCTTACGATGGTCGCGCTACCCAATCACAAGGTGTTCGCATGAATGTCGGTATTGAGTTAGTAGGAAAAACTATGTTGATTAACATCGAGGTTTTGAATGCCAAGCTAGATTATAACCTTCTCCTTATATGTAGTTACATGTATGTGATGTGAGTCGTTGCTTTAACTTTATTCTAACTCATGATGTTCCCTCATGATGGGAAGATTGTGACCATTGACCAATTGACACACTACAATCCTAATGGAAAGGCCACTCTAGAGCATGTCCTCCCTACCATTGACACCAGTATTTATAGCGTATCCATCCCCTCTCAGTTTTTCATTGGTCTAGGCCTATTTACTAACGCCCCTTTGATTGACACCTTTTTTTCCCTACCGCCTCCTCTCTCTATGGCTGAAATATTAGATTTGTCCACCATCACATCTCATAAATGTCTAACCTTATCATATCCTCAATCACAGACCCAATTGCAGACCGCGCCCACCTCCAGTATTTCTCTCGAGAATTATTTGGGTTCATTTCCAATACACACCATGCCATTTCTCTTTCCACACTCTGGAATCGTAAGTAAACTAGTCATGGATACTCTTAACCTTTCAGGATTAACTTCAGGAATTCTAGTGTGGCACCTCAATCCAACCAACCCCACCCCAACACCACAAGTTGTGCTAACACCAGTACAACCTATTGATACAATGACACATCCACCTCCTGGTACACAACCAACTTCTCCTTCATCCACTCTTGCACCCTCTCCTCCTGTGAAGACCTGGGATAAGGCACCAAAAGCTCTTGTAAAACAACATCCACCTCCTACTTGTGTCTTATGTGATGTCCTCAGCTACACTACTTAAAATTGCCTCGATTTGTTATTTCTTTGAAACCACATATGCACAATAATAGAGACCGATGACAATCCATTTTTCACTGTACCAAACATCTCCGCGGTTAAGAAAAAATTGTTACATACAAACCACTCGTGTGCATCTTGTGGCCTCTATGGTCATTATTCCCATCATTTCCCAAACCTTCATGAGTACCGATCTCTCCTCACCAATTTTCACAAGAACTCCATTGAGTCCAACATCATTGTCCTTGAAGAAATACACCCTTGGACTTCTTCCTTCGATACCACTAATACCATCTTTATGATATCAACTTCCAGTCTTCCATTGTCCATGAAATATCTCTTCGATCTATCTAGGTGCCACTTTCATAATGACGAAGAGATCCTTGAATATCTCACAATTCCTGATTATCCTTGGGATGACCTGCACCATCACTCATTTTTCATCCCTGATGAACCTTCCTCATCGTCGAATAAGTTCTCTATCGAATCAAAATATTTTATTCATGGAAGTGTCGATTGGTTCAAAAATCCAATCCCAACCCCTGAAGCCTTTGAGGAGGGTTTTATAGCCAATATCTCGCTAACCATCCAAGTCGACATCACAATGAAACCTAGGGTATTTGATAATATCACGATCATTGCTTCATGCTCTCCTAAGGAATTCATTGCCTACAAGACACTTTTTCAAGAGTTTCGTGATATTTTCGCTTGGTCCTACACTGAAATTCTCAGGCTTGATTCGTCTGTCATTGAACATTGCATTGACACATGGCCTAATGTTTCCCCCATTTGCAAAAAACAACGGACCATCCACCCATCAAAGGCCCCTGCTGTCAAAGCTAAGATCAAAAAACTGCGCAAAGTAGGCTTTATATACCCCATCGTGTATACCACTTGGGTTTCCAATCCCGTTCTCATTAATAAAAAACAAGGAACCATTTATGTGTGTATTGTCTTTCGTGACTTGAATTTGTATTTTCCCAAAGACAAATTCCCCACTCCATTTATCAACCAAATCATAAATTAATGTTCCAACCATGAATCATTTTCCTTCATGGACAGTTTTTCTGGTTACAACCAAATCTAGATCCACAAATAAGATCAATATAAAACCACTTTTACCACCCCTTGTGGCAATTTTGCGTATCATGTCACGTCGTTTGGCCTTAAAAACAATGGAGCCACTTTTTAGTGAGGCGTGACCTTTTGCTTCCATGACCTCATTCACATTATCCTTGTCTGTTTGGATGACCTCATGACTCAATCTTAGAAGCGTTCCCAACATTAAGACGACTTATGGTAAGTATTCCTTCGATGTCACAAATATAATGTCCACCTGAACCCCCTCAAGTGTTTTTTATGCATCCCATCTGTTCGCTTATTAGAATTCATCATGTCCCAGAATGAGATTACCATGGATCCCTTGAAGGTTCAAGCCATCCCGAGTCTTCCCCCTCCACCCACTCTGTGCCAATTTCCTTCACCGATTTATTTTATATTATGTAACAAAAGTCCATTGATTCTTATGCCTACTCCGTACCGACATTCATTTTTTGTGGGATGAGCAAGCACAAGCTTCTTTTGATGCATTGAAACAAGCTCTGACTTTCGCTCCCTTGTTGTTTCCTCCCAAATCCACCAAGGAGTTTATCCTTTACGTATTGATATATGAAAATGTCATTGTTAGATTCCTAGTCCAAGAAGACGGTGCTTGTCAAGATCATGTGATCTATTTTGTGAGTCAAAATATTTCTGTACCACCATTACGTTACTCCCATGAAGAGAAAATTTTCCTAGCTGTTGTGTTTTTAGTGAAGAAGCTACTCCATTACATTCTCATGAGCCGAACCAGAGTTGTGTCCGATTCCAACCCCGTGCGTTAACTCTTGAGTCACCTCCTTGTTCAAGGTTGTGCCACCAAGTGGATTGTCTTTCTTCAAGAGTACGACTTGGAATTTGTCACACCCAAAAGCACCAAAGCTATGGTGTTAGCTTCCTTGATGGAAGACCTCCCATCATCATCTAATTCACCTTCTATCACGACCACTCTCCCTGATGGATTCTTATTCGACGTCTCTATTGAGGACCTATGGTATGGGGGCATCCTCATTTACTTGTGCACCCAAAAATTTAGGCTCCATTTAAGTCATGAATATCATCGTCACATCCAACATCAAGCTACTCGATATCTCCTTATTGGTGATGTCTTGTACCGCTACAATGTAGACAAAATACTACGTCATTTCCTCACTCATGATGAATCCGAACAAGTCCTGAATTAATTCCATAATGGAGCTTGTGATGGTCAACTCTCTGGTTTGGATACCGCCCAAAAGGTTGTTTATGTCAGTTATTTTTGGCCCACTATCTTTTATGATTGCGTTCAAGAATTGAAATACCACTTCAACTATCAACTCTTTTCCATAAAGGTAAGTACACCTCTCGCACCGCTACATACTATCGTCATAGTCGGTCTCTTATACAAGTGGGTGATTGACTTCATGATTTGTAGCCTTCCTTCAGTTGGCAGCCATAAATACATCATTGTGGTTGTGGATTTCTTCACCAAGTGGGATGAAGCCATGCCAACCTTCAACTGTAAGGATGAAACTTTGGCATGCTTATTTTTTAGCCATGTTATCACTCATTTCAGTGTCCCCCTCTAGCTAGTCCCAGACCACAATCCTCACTTTGAGGATGCTATTTAGATAGAGCTCTCCACTATGTTGAAATTTGAACACCAGTATTCCTCTTCTTATTATCCCTAGGGAAATGGCGAAGTTGAGGTTTTCAGCAAGATCCTCAACACCGTGATCCAATGAATGGTGGACAAACACAATACCAACTGGCATCACTTTCTCTTTTCCTCCCTCTAGAACTACCATACATCGACCAAAAATGCCACCATTTTTAACCCCATTTCATTTAGAACACGGTGTGGAGTCATTTCTTCCCATTGAATGCCAGATTTCATCCCTTCGCCTTGTCTTCAAGCTTCTACTTGATACTTCACCATTGGAAAAATGCCTACTTACTCTTGAACAAATCGATGAGTACCATCGTGTTTCTCTCCAAATGATAGAAGCGACTAAGACCTGGTTGAAGACTTGAAGTCCCATTATGAATCCTACATCCACCCACACACCTTTAGCTAGGGGGTCCCTTTCCTTATCTATGACCAAGCCAATGATAAGACTAGAAACAGAATTTTGAATCCATGTGGAAGGTCTGTTATGTCATTCATCATTGTCTTGGCAAGGGGGAATACCTCCTCCCTGAGTTTGAAGGTCGCCTCTTGAAGAATCATTGCAATGGGCTCTACCTCAAGAGATTCTATACCGAAGTCAACCAACCTGAATACTCATGTATCATAGTTTTTCCTTATTGTTTTGCATTGTTTTTACCATCTGTCTCACGGTTTATTTCCTTTTTTGTTCCATGTGGATCCTACCTCGCCCTCCTCTGTTGATTTAGTTGATGGCGCAAGTATATGGTCTCCTAATCTCACCTCGGCCGCGTGGGTCATTTATTCCTCGTCACATGAGTTGATCCATATCTACAAAATGTGTTTTGGTATTGATACCAACAACTAGGCTAATTATGACATTTTCGGTGGTCTCCTAATCACTTCCCTTCACTTGGGTATTTATTTCCTTGATGCCTTCTTAGACTCCCAATTGCTTGTCGCCTAGTTGAATAACTACTACCAAGTGCGTGATCGGTGCCTCTTTAGAAAGTTCCCACACACTAGACAATTGGTTAGACATTTCAAATCCATTTCATTCGCGGATGTTCCCAGAAGTCTCAATAGTGTAGCAGATCAAATGGCTAATGACACTCTAGAGTGGCACATCACTCATCGCATATAGGAAATAAACTGCATCATACATCATCATATACTCATGCATACATATGTCATATACCTCATATATGAATATTCATCATCATAATAAGAGACTCATATAACACATAAAAATACAAAAAATTTCCATCCACATGCATCCATATCATAATCAGTTTGGTCTCTCCAAACAAATACAAAAAAGAGAAGCACCACAGGATTTCTCATCCGATAATACATATAATACAAAAATTCCTCATGCTCAAACACATTGTGGGGAAACACCAGATGCTTCTAATATGAGTTTGTGTCCTCTAAATATTTCTCTTCCTTAGTATCCTCCTCCTCATTTGAGCTCTCTTCCTCCGTTGGCACATCTCCCTGTGACGCCGCTCTACATGCTCAACAACCACTGCAATCCTCCTCATCAGAGCGATCCACTCAGGCGGAGCTTGGTAAAATGTGTATTACACATAAATATCATCATCATCATGTGATGAGGTCCTAAACATCAGTTATTTCCATGAATCCCAAATTGTGAAGTGAAATACTAGCCTTGACTTCAGTCTTGCATATAAAAGTCCAACACCGCTTCTACCCTTAAGGCAAGAAGCGTTACCTTCTTCAGTAATGCTCACTGTCTCTTGATAGTAGGCGATTCCACCGATTTTTTCCCTTATTCAATGTGTGGTTCTACCCTGTCACCGCTTTGTCATAGTGGAGGAGAAGCGGTGCCTAAGGTAAAATGTGAAAAATATAAGATTCCACGAAGCTTCTCGAAGGAAGACTTCATGGCACCCTCATCTCTACTCCTGAGGACCACTTGGACTCAAGATCCATCCTTTTGGAATCTCCCTTCCACCTCACCCACCATTTACTCAACCATACCTATCTTCCCATGGCCTATAAAACCAAGCTCACACCCCATGGTTGAGAAGGAGTAAAATTATGTTCCTGCATAGAGGTTCTAGCCAAATCAGTAGGGTGGGCGTAAAAGGAGCAAGTTGGAGCTTTTGGGGACAAGGAATTGGCATGTGAAGGAGCATAAAAACACTAAGGTAAAGGTTGTAAGATTTCTTCTTCATGTTTAATGAAAATTTGGTTCCTTTCACGTAAAGTATTTTATGTTATAATCATGTATTTTACTGTTGGATTCCTTAGTCACTGACATAGAATTGTGGTATATTATGGTGCTTTTGATATTGTTTTCTTGTTTCATGTGATTGTGCAGGTATGTCCATGAAGAGCCATCACCATAGGAAACAACTAGCATCACACAATCAAAGGGACTCATTCCATATCTCCAGAACTTCTAGGGAATTCTTCCATCTCTGTTGTAACTCATTTTTTCTAGATTTGAACCATTCAGACTCGAGGAACAACTCTTGTCTGTAAGAGGTGCATTTTTCCTAGCAACAAATCTAGCGACTCTATTGGGGAGCATGGTTACATCATCGTAGTCATCGATTATTTTCACAGCAACGGGAGGACCATCCAGGTCACCTTAGAGACATTTTCCTTAGGTGTTGTCATTATAATATTCGGCTTAATCCACACAAACATGTCTTTTGTGTTGAGACTAGGCGTCTTCTTGGCTTTTTGGTTTCCAAATATGGCATCCCGATTGATCCTTTGAAAATTGCTGCTATCCTGGCCTTACCTGCCCCGACAAACATCACCGAACTCCAAAGTTTGCAAGGGAAGGAAAACTTTCTTTATTGTTTTGTATGCAACTTTACGGAAAAAACGCACGGTTATATGAGTTGCCTGAAGAAGGACACTCTGTTCTTCTAGGATGACTAGGCCCAACGAGATTCTGATAATCTAAAACATGCTCTAACCCATTCATCGGTGTTTCACCCACTAGATTATTCAAAATACTTTCTGTTATATGTTGTTGCCTCCACTAATACCATTGGAATGGTTCTAGTGCAGGAAAATCCCAACAACCAAGAACACGTGATATATTACCTAAGAGTCTCATTGACTTCAAAACCCATTAATCGCATGTGGAGAAGCTAGCTCTAGCTATGGTCATTGTTGTACAAAAATTTCATCATTACATTCTACTTCCTACTACAACTGTACTCACAGATCAAAACCCCATGTACTACATTCTGACTCGTCAGGTACTAGGGGGAAAATATTCTTGTTGGATTGTTATCTTACAGGAATTTGACCTTGAGTTCACCAAGGATACTTCCAAGAAATCCTTAGTTTTCATGGAGTTAATGTGTGACCTTCCTTGTGCTTTGACAGAAGCTGAGCCCAAGGATTTCTTTGAAGTATCCTTGGCGAACTCAAGGTTAAATTCCTGTAAGATAACAATCCAACAAGAATATTTCCCCCATAGTACCTGACGAATCAGAATGTAGTACATGGGGTTTTGATCTAAGCACAATTGATCCACGGTATGGAGATTTGATCATCTATCTCCACACTTAGAGATTTCAGCCTAACATATCTCATGACAATAGTCCTTGTATCCATCACCACGCAAAGTACTATCTAATTTTGAATGATACATTGTACCAACGTGGTATCGATTCCATCCTTTGACAATGCCTTACACATGAAGATGTTGAAAAGGTTCTAAATGGTTGCCACTTTGTAGCATGTGGCAGTCATCTTTCTAGGATGGCTACAGCCCATAAAATCCTTCGTGCTGGGTATTTATGGCCTTCGATCTTTAAATATTGTCATGAAGTGGTTAAGAAATTCCCACCCTGTCAACACTTTTATCCAAAAAAGCACACCCACCCTGCTCCTTTACACCCCTGTCATTGCAGTTGGCCCTTTTTCCAAGTGGGGTATTGATTTCATGCATTGTAAGCCTACCTTAACTGGGGGGCATGGTTACATCATCGTAGCCATTGATTACTTCAAAAAATGGGCTGAGGAAATGCCTACATATGCAGGGGACGGTAATAATGCCTCCCTCTTTTTATTTAACCATGTGATAGCTAGGTTTTGAGTCCCGCAAGATATAGTCACTGACCATGGATCTCATTTTGGAAATCAGATGATGGATGAGTTAAGCGCTAAGCTGGGTCTTTTCCATGAAAACTCAACTATGTATTATCTGCAGGCTAATGGTCAGGTAGAGTCCATTAACAAGGTTTTGAAAACCATGCTGCATAGGATGGTTGGAGATCACAACTCCAACTAGCACTTGACTCTATTCTCTGCACTTTGGGCTTATAGGACTTCAATAAAAATAACAATTGGTTTCACATCCTTTCAGTTGGTCTATGGACTAGAATATTTCCTCCCTATCGGGTGTCAAATCCCGTCACTTAAACTTGCAGTAGAACTTATCCCAAACACTTTCGTTGAGGAAGAGAGATTTTTGTACTTGACCAACCTTGATGAAAGTAGAAGAGATGTTTCCTTTTCTAACAAGGAACACAAAAAATGTGTCAAGGCATGGTATGACAAGTTTGTTCAACCTCGTGTTTTCAATGAAGGTGACCTAGTCTTGACTTATGATCAGAGACATGATAAACTAGGGAAGGGAAAGTTTGAATCTATGCGATATGATCCCTTTGTTGTTAGTAAGGTCTTAGAGAAAGGGGCTTACGAGCTCGTAGACTATGACAGGATATCATTCAAGAAACCTTGCAATGGGTTATACCTAAAGAGGTACTATGCTTAAGACATTTTGTATGGTAAGTTGTATATATGTATATTTGACTTTTAGTTTGTTTTAGCATTTTCAATATGGTTTTGAGTTTGATGTCCCTACTGTTTATACCATGTTTTTGGTTATGCAAATTGGATGGATTTTTATGGTTTCGTTGATGGTTCATGTCGTCATACCTTGAACCTTGCTTCAGCTGCTTGGGTGTTGTATTCCCCAGCTCATGACTTAGTCAGTTCAGGAGTAGTTTGTATTGGTCTGGCTACCAACAACATCGTCGAATATTAGGCAGTGATAGGTTTACTGACCGAGGCTACATCTCGGGACATTCATGATTTGGTAGTATTTATGGACTCTCAGCTAGTGGTTTGTCATCTAAACCACATTTATACCATCAGGAACCCCACACTTATCTATCTCTTTCGAAGAGTGCGTCTATTAGAGAGGTCATTCGATTTCATCACTTACAGGCATATCCCTAGGTCTGATAATACAATTGTTGATTCATTAGAAAACTACATTCTAGACTATTATATTTCCCATTCATAAATTTTAAAAATAAAACATGGTCCATTGTTGTCATGTCCCCAACCCTCCGATCGACGAAGAGGACGTGACTGAACATGCTAACTACGCACCTAGGAAATCTAGCCCCATGTACACAATATAAAATGCAATGCAATAAAAAAACATAGATGCATAAACATTCAATATACATCGGAAGAATTTACATTTCATTCAACACATTCACAACATTTAACTTGTGCATATTGATTTATAAAACAAACACAGTTGCAAGGACTTAAGCACAAGAATACTTATCTTTAGGAAAGCTTGTCTCGCAACCAGCTATGTTGCTGCAACGTTCCACCCAACCATAGGCCAGTGTGCTCATCAATCTCTCAGCAACACTGCCACCCCTGAGCTGGCCATGATTCCACAAGGAGTAAGGAGAAGCTAGCAGGCTCACACGTATCTAAGGATACACAACAATACATATTCAAGCCAACAAAGTTGGATTTATCATGCTATCAGGAGATGGAAATGTTGGCTGCTAAGCTAGTGGGCTCACTAGAGAGCTAAGGACACCTGCACTAGATCTATCCTGACTTATAAGACATCCACACACACCCAACACAAGGAATCATCCCCTTCTCTGTTGCACAGTCCCTTGGGCCATGAATTCCCTTCTAGTGATTTTTAGGGGGTGTATAGAAGAAATCCATCCCTCTAGCTCTGTCTATGAGGCTCCTACACACACTAGGTTTATCAAGCAAGCTCAAAACCCATTTCCACTCCCAATTCAATTTAGTTCGAAGCCAAAAGATGCACCCATAACACAATAAAATTTCTGGGTTTGAGGAATAACATTTTGCGAAACAAAAAGAAATTGCCAGGATGGGTAAAACAGTTCCCTAACAACAATTCGATTTCCAGGGATGTTTTGGCCACAATACCCAAAATCAAGAGTCTCTTCTTCCCCTCACTGGGAATTGCCAGAAAATGATTTCTAGCTTAGAAACAATGGGTAAAATGCAACAAAAACATGGGGGAGGAAACTCATCCATCGATAATCACCAAAAAACAATTTCCCAGCTTGAGCGAAAATGAGGTAACAACCAAAAACAAGAATGGTTTCACCCACAGGAAGTTCTGAATGCCCGAGAGAGCTCACGTAAAGGAAAAATGGTGAGGAAAACATGAAAACATCAAAGCATGGTAGAATGGAATATGTTTTTTGGTTTTTACTTGCCCAAGGAGTCAAAACACATTTCCCAAAAATTGATGGCTTCCCCAATTCGAATTTTGGGTTGTCATACCTTGCCCATCCCATGCAATAACCAACTCAACCAACTTCTGGAAATAATAAATGATTGGGTGAATAGGACAAGAAAGGTAGTTGACAGTTTGGTGCGTTCTCCCTTTGACATTTGGCTTTTATTCATTGGCCCCAAAGGTTTGAATACCCCCCCCCCTTATCCTTAGGAAATCATTCCCCTTCTCATTATGGTTGCATTGACATAGCTGGTTGTGGGTATTTTAATTAAAATGCATATGTACATGGTGTCCATAATTATAATGTGCCTGGCCAGCACAAAATACCATTGGCATCAATTTTAATTGCTGAAACATAAAACAATAAATCAATGGTGGGGCTTTTTCCCTTAGCTCCACACCATGATTAATTACAATATATACATCATATACATATCTAGCTAGATTTCAGTGATACATCATGCATACCACCTAATTATGCTCATGGTAGCAAATAATAGCCCTTGCTACCTTATGTAGAAAGCGACTGAAGCAGGTGTTATACACCTGAATGGCACCTCTCCGTCCGAGTGCTGATATCCCTCATGTCGGCACACAAAAGGACACTTATGGATTGAGGTTGCCCATATTCACTATACCTTGGCTTATGATGAAGTACATTACTTATATACCTAGCTGATTACTTTACCATTTTACCTATGTTGAGTTGTATTCGCGACTCCTTATATTGGCAACTCGCGCATCACTCGCGAGTCTCCTATACAGCAAGTCGTGAATCTTTGTATTCGCGGGTTGCTCTTCTATAGAGTCACGAATCATTTGCGGTTTGCTCTACTACAAACCCGCGAATGTCTTCCTCAACATTAAAACATAAAACCACGCGCTAATGGAAGATTACTTTACTCATTTAACTTAATCTTCTTAACTGCCACAACCTCCCTAACCTTTGAGAACTGCCTCATTTCATCCATATAAATAGAGGCCTTGGGGAGGGTGTTAAAATCATACTTGGAGAGCAAAGTTATTCTGGTGGATTGTCTACAGAAATATTTGGAGCAGAGAAACTCAGAGTCCTTTGGTGACAGAGGAGTCCTTGTTCAGACATTGGGTTGTAACCTAAACTCTTTCTATTATTGTTAATAAAGATATTACTTCTTCCATATGTGTTTCATATCTTGTGGATTGGTAAATGTTTACATTTCAATATAATATATGATTTTCCTAACCTGCATCTATATATATGAATCATCTTGTGTCTGGAAGAGTGTTTATTAACAGGTGAAGGAGGAACTATCCTAGAGACTTTGGAAGTGGATCAGAGAGGGAGAAGATAGCAAGGATCAACCTTCGTTTAATACAAGTAAGTCCTTCTACTTTCCTATTTCCTATTCTGTGCTTTTAGAGTCAAACTGTCTGCAAGTTATGAGTATGTTGGTAACCCCCCAGACCTAGGTTATTAGGTGAGTTATCCTGTACAACAGAACTGGCGACTCCGCTGGGGATGCCTAGTCTGCTTTAGGTCTTTTTCTGTTTCCTAACCAGTGTTTGCTTGAAGTCTGCTTGTGATTTTATCCTGCTTCTTAATTACTTCAGCATTTGAAAGTCTTGGGTCTTTTTTCTCTGTTTTTGAAAAAAAATTATACCCATTCGCGGGTTGCCCTTCTGGACAGTCACGAATTTTGAGTTGCATTCGCGGGTTGTTCTATTGAACAGTCACGAATCGTTCGCGACTTGCACTGCTAGACAGTCGCGAGTACTCCTAGAAACTGGGATTTTTGTGTGAAATTTTGCTTGTTCTTTTTCCTTATTACAAGTCCTGTTTTCTGAGAATATTTTCTTTAAGAGTGCTGTAGAGTTGTTTGAATGTATCAGGTGATCACATCTAAGTGCTTTTGAAAGCCCTTGAGTCCCTTTTTACTTGTTTTATTGACTGGTTGCATCTTGAAGTTTTTGGTTTGTTTGGGTTGTTGGTAAGAGTGCCTGAGTCTAGATCAGTGATCAGGGTCTTAGACTCTGTCTTTCCAGTTTGATTTCTGTCAGTTATTGGTTTGCACTTGCCTGTTTAAAGTCTGTTTGATTTTGTGTCAATGCTTGCACCCAAGCTAGGGTCCTAGCCTATTTTTCTTGCTGGTCTTTTGGTCCTGTTTGCCTGTTTACTTCAGTTTGTAGTTTTTATACAGTCTATAAGTGTCAAGTTCACTCAAGCAGTGCATTGTAGATGCACAGTACTTTTTTTGAGCATTTTTTTAAAGTGAAAAACAAAACATAGTTAATCTTTTGCATTGTAATTTTTGCATAAAGTAGTGTTTGTTTCAGTTTAAAAGATATTATCTCAGAAAAATACAAAAACATAGGCTAGTTTCTCTTATTAAGTGCTGTTAATTCATCAATACATATTTGAAAAAATGAAAAGAAGTTTATTTTATAGTGTTAGTTTGCTTTAAATGCACTTTTACTTTCATTTATTTTCTGCTGAGTCAAAACACCACACAGTCCATCACTTCCACTTCCTTTGAGTAAAGAACAACCCTTAAAATTAACGCATAAATTTAAAATTTACTAGTAAGTTTTTATTTTTAGGGCCTTTCACCTACTAGCTTAGGATAGATTTGTGGGCTAGGGCATGTAAACTTCCCACAAATTATAAACTCAGACGTAGTGGGCTATTCATTAGGTAAATCCTTGGTTCTACCGCTGTATCTGGGAAGCTCCTCTCAAACGGGAGTTAAGCACTAGGCCGCGTGGAGGCTTGGACAGAGGGGATAACCCCCCGAATCCTTGTCAAAACGTAACCCAGGACTTTTACGCATCTGGGGATTCTGTCCTAGACAGAGTTTCGGGCTCAGCTACCCTGCCCATGCGTACGAGTTCGGCTTGCGACTGTCCCCCCAGACAGTAGGTATTTTCAAGGTAGCCTTAGTCTCTTGTCTTTTTAGGGCTCGTACCTAGGTAAGCCGAAAGGTTATTTCTGGTTCACCTTGAACGGACTTGGAAGGTAACCCTTGTGGAAAGTGTAGGAGGGCGGTTGGGTGATTCCTCCGCTTGTGCCTAAGAACCCCTCAAGGACGCCAAGTAATTGTTCATCAGATTTCTTCAGGAAAGCATATCTTTATAGCCTGTTTTGATTGCTTGAGACTCTAGGATATTTTTAGTGTATGATCTGTAGATCTTCTTGTGTTTAGTTTGCCTTAGGGTGTGATTTTTTAAAGTCTTAATTCTGGAGGACCAACTTCTTAGAAGGTCAAGAAGGTTGAGAAACCTTCCTCCTCTCTCACCACTGGAACCTCCACCTTTACCTCAAAGGCGGAGACTAAGCACAGGTGGTTCTTTTGAACCAGTAGGAGTAAGTGACGTTCTTGGTGAACCGGAATTAATAGCTAACCGCTTTGACTTTGACACAGTTGAGGTAGAAGAATTGCAAGCTGACGAGTTTGCAAGAAATTATAATACCCCCTTGACTGATTTGAACGATCCAGTGATCGTGCAGGTTAGGCCTTTTAGTTCACCAGTACTAGGTGTACCTGTAGGTAGAGCTATGTCTTCTGAAGGAGAAAGTTCATTTTTTTCACCTCAACCCTTCCAGTTGAAGGGGTACTACCTCCCCCGGTTAGTACCCCTAGATCTAGTTTACCTTCCACACCCTTAGCTCCAGCAAGCCGGGTGGTCCAACCACCGGTTTACTCGAACATAGGAAGTATGTCTGGTGATATGGCTACTGGGATTCCTAGTATGCCTACAATTCCTTCTTCCTTCCCTTACACTACCCACAGTGGTCCGGTGGGATCCTCGGCCTTTGTCCAAGGATTCCCTTGGAATGGGGGGCACATACCCCCATCCAGTCCATACGTAGGTCCACCTCCTTCATATGTAGGAGTGCAGTTTGGTAGCAACACCTCTTACGGGAAAAGCTACCAAACCCCTATTTCGGTCCCATACACGAGCTCTCCCTTCTCTTTGTTTAGTGGAGGGATACCTACTCCAGTCTTTCAAACCCCAACTTCTATGGGGACGGCCCGAACCACTTACACTGCAACTCCCACCAAAAATCCGGTGGCTTGCGGATGGAATCCGTTCCAAAGCAACCTTCCCACTTCACAACCGGTGTCTGGGGGCAACCCCACTTTTAGTTATGGGCGATCGGGGGAAATTCCCTCTAATCCCCAAGCTAGTACCTCTAGTACACCAGCTAGGCCAAAGCTTCCTTTTCTGGCAACTTTGAACTTGCCAGAATTATCAAAATTGATGAACGATCCGGTGAGGCATGACCCCTTGTGGCCACCTGTTCCCACCAAACTGCCCTCGGACATCCCTAAGTTCGAAGGTAAGGCTGGTGAAGATCCTGGGGCACATGCCACCACCTTCCACTTATGGTGTTCTTCCAACTCACTGAATGAAGATTCAGTGAGATTGAGGCTATTCCAGAGGACCTTGATAGGCACTGCAGCGAAATGGTACATTGAGCTGCCTTCTGCTGCTTTTAGCAGCTTCTGGGACTTGGCTACCGCTTTCCTTAGCCACTTTCAGCTTCCAGTCCGTTACGACTTCAGAATGGATTTGTTGTCCACCTTTAGACAAAACAAGGCAACCCACATCGCGGATCATATCCAAGAGTGGAGGAGGCGAAAGAGCCTTATCAAAGCTACCATCCCTCCTAAGTTTCTATTAGAATGGTTCCTTAAATCTTTATTGCCCTATATATCTAAGGATGTTTCCACATTAGGAGTGACTAGTGAGGAAGAAGCCATACTCAGGGCCCAGCAGTTGGACTTGATTTATTCACAGTCTGGGATTTTATATGAAATCATCCCTGAGGCACCTAGGCCTTCACATGAGGCTGAGAAACCCAAGCCTGGACCCCACGCCGATGGTGTGGTTGGGTCCGTAAACTCTCCCACTGTAGAGTCTTTGAAAAAACAACTTCACCAATTGTCTGTCAAACAATCTACGGTGGAGGCAGCAAAGGCTGCCCCCTCCTCCCAAAGTGCAAATGTTTTTGCAAAAACCTCTTTGAAGGGAAATCAGCAGCCCGGCAGGAAGAAGAAGAAAGGTAAAAAGGGAGAGGGAAACCAAAATCAAAACAAGCCAAATCCCGCGAACAATGCTGATGGGGGCAAAAAGGAAAAGAAGAAAGTCAAGTTCCCTTGTAAGTTGTGCCAAGGGGACCATCTTACTCATCTTTGTCCCCTCATGGAACAAGCTCAGAAGTTGTTACAAACGCAACCACCTGCTGTCCTGAAGGATCCATTTCCCCAAGGGAAGAATTCTGCTTCAGCTTCTACCATAGCAGGGGGCAGTCAAACTGCTCCTGACCCTAATTATATCAACATGGTTAGATCCTCAACTTTGTTACAAACCAGGAACAAGAACTATGAGAAAGAGACCGATGAGAAGGGTAAAGCTGTAGTTGAATCTTCCAACCCTCTCACTATAGAGAAACCTGCGGAAACAATGCCAAAGATACCCAAAGGTATCTTTAAGAAGACTTTGCATAACCCAAATGCCCAAGCCGCTTCTAACTACTCAGTGGTTGAAGACTTGGCTCGGACTCCATGTGCAATGTCAGCTTTGGAGGTGCTACAAAGCTGTCCCACTCAGCGGAATGCCCTTTTAGCAGCTCTAGGTAGCATGGACTCTTCAAGTCTCTTAGCGAAATTTAATCTCTCTGATGTTAAAATTCGCCTCCCTTATCATGTAGCTTTATCGATAGATGTTGTCCATGGTGGTAAGACCATTGGACGAGCGGTTGTTGATGAGGGAGCCTCTACTTGTGTTATGTCCCTGGCCTGTTGGAAAGCTCTCGAATCCCCAGAGATGGTCCCATCAACCAATTTAATTACTGCTTTTGATGGAAGGTCTTTCCGTCCACATGGTATCCTACCAGCTTTTGAAATTAAGTTGGCTGGAAAAGCAGTCTCTGTTGAATTTGAAGTGATTGATGCTCCATTGGACTACAATTTGCTTCTGGGTAGGAATTGGACTTATGCAATGTCTGCTATTGCATCTGCTGTCTTTCGTGTCGTGGTATTTCCACATGAGGGCAAGCTGGTCACTATTGACCAACTTGATTTTACTCGTAAAGGCCGCTTAGAGTCTAAATATTCCACTGTGCCATTGGTTGATTAGGCCAAACTTGCTGCACAGAGCTTGGGGGCTGGGATGTACACATCATTGATGGGCACATTCGATATTCCAGCTCCAGTCCTTTATCTCGGTTCTCCTACTGTAGGGAATTCCATTGATTCGGTAGTCGATAGGACTGATCCTTGGGTCCTCCCAACCCCTTAGGAACCGGAAGTGCCCTTGTCTGTAGTGGAAGTGGTGTATCAAGCTATTACCCAAACCACTGTAGATCCCATTCAAAATCCTCTTACAGTCTCGGATGATCTGGAAGAAGTTTATATGCCTGCATGGGCGGATAACTCTTTATATTCCATAGATTGCTTAGACACTGTTTTACCTTCAGATGAAGCTATTCTGGAAGCTATGTGTTCACGTGATAAGATATGTGAGGATCTTCATCACCGATCTTATTTCCTTCCAGAGCTAAGCAAAATAGAAAACCAAGAGTTTCATGTGAGACTGTCAGATGATGTTGATACACCTGTGAACCCTTTACCTAGGGAAGGAGTGTTTGCCGAGGGGAATATGGAAAACATTTCCGCTACTATACCGATCAACATCTCTGTAAAGCCAGATGTCGTGGAAAATATCTATATAGGTGCAAACTGCTCTCCGGAGGAGATTGCTATTTATACTGCCCTTTTCAAGGAATTTCGTGATATCTTTGCCTGGTCATATGAGGAGATGCCAGGTATTGATCCATCTATTGTTCAACATGAGATCCCAGCCTATCCTGATGCTAAGCTGGTTCGGCAAAAATTACGCCCCGTGAACCCACGTAAAGCGGTGGCTGTGAAGGCGGAGGTAGAAAAGCTGTTGAAAGCAGGTTTTATATATCCCGTTGCTTTGACTGAGTGGGTTCCAACCCAGTTCCTGTTGATAAAAAGCAAGGGGCTATTCGTGTTTGTACGGACTTTCAAGACCTTAACAAAGCCTGTCCCAAGGACAACTACCCTACACCGTTTATTGATCAAATCATAGATGCATGTATGGGTAGTGAATTATTCTCGTTTATGGATGGTTTTTCCGGCTACAATCAAATCCAAATCAAACCGGAAGACTAACATAAAACGGCTTTTATTTACCCTTGGGGTACATTCACCTATAGAAAAATGCCCCTTGGATTGAAAAATGCAGTGGCAACCTTTCAACGAGCCATGAACTTTGCTTTTCATGATATAAAATCCATTGTCGAGCCCTACCTTGATGATTTTCCTGCTCATTCTCGCAAGAGGATTCAGCATCCAGATCATTTATGGTTGATTTTTGAGAGATGCAGATACTATAAAATTCGCTTGAATCCCCATTAGTGTGTTTTTTGCGTCGAATCAGGTAGATTGCTTGGATTCATTGTCTCTAGTAGGGGCATACAGGTGGATCCGTTAAAAGTTGAGGCTATTGTAAATCTGCCTCCTCCTCATTAACTTAGGCAACTTCAGAGTCTACAAGGTAAGTCTAACTTCCTTCGACGTTTTATCGTTAATTATGCCAATATCACAAAAGGTTTCATGCGCCTGCTTAAACAGGACACCCCATTTGTATGGGATGAAACTGCACAACTAGCATTTGAGGCATTGAAGAAAGCCTTGTTGTCGGCTCCTCTATTACACCTGCCAGATTACTCTAGGGATTTTTTATTATATCTGGCCGCGTCGGAGTCTACCATGGGGGTAGTGCTAGTTCAGGAGGATGACAAGCTCATTGAGCATGTTGTCTATTATCTTAGCCGCGCTCTGGTTGGGCCTGAGCTTAAGTACTCCCACATCAAGAAGTTAGCCTTAGCGGCTGTTTATGCTGTACAGAGGTTACGACACTACATCTTACTGAGGACCACTACTGTAGTGGTGGATGTAAACCCTTTTGAATACGTTTTATCCCGACGGATTGTTGGGGGAAAATTCAATAAGTGGATAGTCATTCTCCAAGAGTTTGACTTGGTTTTCCAATCCGCTAAATCAAAAAAGTCCTTAGTTTTTGCGGAGCTTATAGCAGAATTCCCTATGGAAGAAGATGTAGTGATTCAAGATGACTCATTCCCAGATGAGCACATATTCCTTATATCAACCTCTGATCCTTGGTACGGAGATATTCTCATATATCTCCAGACTTTGAAGTATCCTACCGCTTACTCTAGGGAAGACCGATGCAAGTTACGTCTTCATGCTAAAAACTACCTCATAATAGGAGATACATTATATCGAAGAGGGGTAGATTCTGTCTTGCGTCGCTGCCTTACTCATGAGGAAGCGGATATTGTCCTAAATGATTCCCATAGCGGAGCGTGTGGGGGTCATTTATCTAGGTTAGCAATGGCCCAGAAGATATTATGTGCCGGGTATTTCTGGCCCACCATCTTTAAAGATTGTGTGGAAGCTATGAAATGCTGTCATCCTTGTCAGCTTTACACCAGAAAAATGCGGTCGCATCCTGCTCCCTTGTTTCCTATTGTCTCGGTAGGCCCCTTCATGAAGTGGGGGATTGATTATATGACATGCAACCCAGCCTCGGCTGGGGGGCACAAATACATCATTGTCGTTGTTGACTATTTCACAAAATGGGTAGAGGCAATGCCTACTTTCAAAGACAATGGGGAAACGACAGCTTACTTCGTGTTTAATCAGATTATTGCTAGGTTTGGTATTCCCAAAGTGATTGTCACTGACCATAGTAGTCATTTCCAAAATCACATGATGACAGAGCTGACCACCATGCTCGGATTTCGACAAGAACATTCTTCTCCTTATTATCCGCAAGCAAACGGTCAGGTTGAGGCTGTAAAAAAAACTTTGAAAACTATACTTAAACGTACTATTGATACAGCCCGTTCAAATTGGCACATCATGTTATATCTTGCTCTTTGGGCTTATTGAACCAATGTCAAAACTGCTACGAGTTTTTCCCCCTTTCAACTCGTTCACAGGGTGGAAGCTATTACGCTGATTGAATGCGAAATCCCATCCTTGCAGATAGCTATTCATGTGCTACCTGACACAACTGAGCTTGAAGAACGATTGCTCCATTTAGAACACCTTGATGAGCAACGTAGATATGCGTTGACTATAAATCAGGCTCATAAGAATAGGGTTAAATCTCAATATGATAAAACGGTCAAACCTTGGGTTTTCTCTAAGGGGAAACTTGTCTTGCTCTGGGATCAAGATAAAGAGCCCCTGGGGGCAGGAAAATTCAAGGCTATGTGGTTGGGACCCTATGTTGTGTCTAAAGTTTTGAGCAAAGGCGCATATGAATTGATGGATTTTGATGGGAATAAGCTGCCTGAGCCTAGAAATGGGCTCTACCTGAAGAAGTACTATGCCTAGGCTTAGCACTTTTTCTTGTATATTAATGTATGTATTTTTATGTACATTAGGTTGTCAGTTTCATTTTTTATACTATCTGCTGGTTGTTGCAGATGTCTTGTGAGATGTATGTAGGTTTTGCTGATGGCGCCAGCCGTCATACTTGTAAACTGGCTTCGGCAGCATGGGTTATCTACTCCCCTTCAGGATAGCTTGTTGCCGCGGGTGGCGCTTGTCTAGGTCCTGCTTCCAATAATGTTGCTGAGTATAGGGCTATTATTGAGCTCCTATGGGATGCTTTATCACGAGGCATCACCCAGCTTGAAGTCCATTTGGATTCTCAGTTGGTTGTTTCCCAGCTCAATCGAGCTTACCAGGTGCGTAATCCTACATTGTTACATCAGTTCATGCAAATACGTTTATTGGAGAGACATTTTGAAGTTATTGCTTTTAATCACATTCCAAGAAACCAAAATTCATTAACTGATGCATATGCTAATTATGTTTTGGACTGGCATCCCACACACATTCCATAAAATATACAGCAAATACATAAAAAAACATTTGTAAATAAGCTGACAACCAAACACAAATATATATATATATATATATATATGTAAATATCTGTTCATACATAGGATAGGTCAAGTCTGATCTGTAGATTCCATCATGTACAAAATATACAAAAGTGGATCAACATCCATCAAAATGCCTAAAACTAAGTCTTCCCGCCATGGCCACTGGGACCTCCTTGGTCCCCGTAATCTCTGTGCCCCCTGGCTTCCTTATCCTCCTCAGCTTCGGCAGCCTCCACTACATCTCTATATACACATACTACTCTGGCTACCCGTCTGAAAAGACGTAGCCAGGCCAGTGGAACCCCAACTACGGACTCCTGCATAGCTACAGGGAGATGCTCTATCCGTATCGTAGGTACTCGCTCGGTCAGCCTGCCTAGCTTCGCCTCGAGTACCGTGATCAATCCTGGGTCTCCTCCTGCGATAGGATGTACAAAGGTACGTGGGTGCCCTACAGGGCGGACTAGTCCAATATCTGCATTTTGACACATGAGTAGGGTTAGACTTGTGCATATGTATATATCCTATCATTTGAAAATCCATAAAAATTTGATAATGATAAAAAATTAAAAAATGACTTACCCATCTCTCCCCATGCTCCTCCTGGAGGGAGGACTAGGTCCGGATCACCTCGGAAATCTAATCCAGCGTATGGAAACTGCTCCAACTCCGGCACCTACCGTTCCCACCATGAATAGAAATCATCGTCATACATGCTCTGTACTACATCTCCTCCTCCCTGACGGAGGAAGATATCTCCCCACCGACTTAGCCTCGGCTGCCGTGGATGATGGACCTGTAAGGGTATCACAGGGCTCATAGCTGGCATCCTCTCAAAGAAGAACGCTACCAATATACTAGCATAGCCAAAGTTCTTTCGTCTCCCTCTCCTACAGTCGGATAATTGGCTCCTCATGATGGGGGAAATCCCTGTACACCAATCAAAGAGTGTGCCTCTAAAGCACTCCACCGCCACTCTCATCTGAGTCCTGGTGGCCATGTGTAGTCCTGCTGACCCTGAAAGTCTAACTATAGTACTAGCCATACCTGTAATGTAAGATCCTGTATATCTTCTATGAGAACGCTGCTGCCCTTCTTTTGAGTACCCAGCCTGCAGAATACATCGATATAGTTCTGGACACTCAAGGGGTCCCCACCCCTTCCAGTTCCCTCCAGGTTCAGTAGTGCTCCCCGATGTGATAATCCGGTTATGAAGTAGATGTCCTGTGTGGTCAACTCCAAAGTCTCACCTTGGATATTGAACATCCCCAGGTCATGGTCCCAGTAATGGACTAAGAACTCTAATATGCGGACATTGGCCCGCATAGGTGATGTGCAAAAGAACTTGAGCAGCCTACTGTTCCGCAATGCTTGGATGGTAGGCGGGCTTTGGAGAGCCGCTTGGTCCATCACCTCATGTTCCCTCTCCCTCCACTCCAGCACCATGTTTCCCTGACAAATAAACATAGTCTAATTCAGTATTTCACCATAAAAATTTAAAAATTTAAACCATTTTAAAGCTTTCATCCTTTGCACAGCATGTGCGACTATCCATTAGGACAAGTCGTGAGTCATTCGCGAATTTCCTATGCAGCAAGTCGCGCATGAAACGCGTATTCACGGCTTTCATGCGTAGCAACCCGCGAATACAATTTTCTATTTTTTCTAATGATGAAATAAACTGAATTGACCATCAATTTTAAAATTTGTTTGGATGAAAATGAAGAGCTCAGGGTGTAGAGTTACCTGAAGCTGATGGATCTGAATTCCGACGGTCCAATTGTCCACGGCAAGCAATCAAAGCTAGAGGGTAAACTTTCCTTTTTTGGCTAAAAAAGTGCAAATGGTAAGAAATGATTTGATTTTCAAACTATTAATAGAAATAAAATTTCGTAAAGTGGGTATTCTTATATAGTTTGAAATGACAATTGATTAATATTACCATTTTTGTGCCTTGGAACAGGTTTACCTTCTGGTTTTTCTCTTTCCAACACATGTTGGCATTTTATCACTCCACATTAACCTTAGTACTCAACATTTTTTCCACGGACTATGGTATTTTAAGCCTTTAGGCCCTTGTCTCTACCATTGTTCTTCCATGGCTAGAATCCCTTTTCATGAGTATCACTCTTATATGCCATTGTCATTCTTTGATACTCATTTCTGTCACAGTTTCAGGCCCAGGGGTTTCCTCATAGCTATTTTTCACGTCAAATAGAGCTTCTTATGAATCTCTCTTTATAAGCTATCTGTTTATAGGACTCCCCGCCCTTATGGAGTTTATTTAGGCCCAGGTTTGACTCCTTCAAAATATACTTGACTGCCGAGTTATCTCGTCCGTTCAAGCTCGTTAAGAATATGTGAACGGGCATCCGCATTGGTGGTAGGTTATCTCTTTCTCGGACCATGCGGAATAATACGAGAAAGGATCGCTCTCTTTTCTTCGGAATTGAGAAGAGTATTCCCAGGTATAGGTTTATCACTTTTCCGGACCTGAGGGACTAAACTTACGGAAAAGGAACACCTGGTTTGAGCTTACTTTTTCTTTTTCGTGCTCTGGACTCAAACATGAAAAAGATTCCGAGTGTACTTTGTGTCTTTGTCATGCTCGTTAAACACTCAAGAACAAAGCAACAATTTTATTGTTGTAAGCCCCATTTCTCGTAACCAAATGGATCTTTCCGAGTGATCTTGCTTTCCTTCACACTCGTAAAACTCAAGCTATTTTATGTTGTTATGGAAGGAGCGTTGGGTAGGTGGTAATTTAACCTTTTTCGGACCTTCCCAACTAAGTACGAAAAAGGTTCACCTTTTCTTCTTCGAAAGTTAAGAGAGTTCTTTTGTGGTTTGTTTTATACTTTTTCGGCCTCAAGAGACTAAATTGGATGAAAAAGGACCCCCCTAGAGTCTTCTTTGGCATTTTCAGACTCTCTAAATGTGAAAATACCGCATGAGCATGTACTAGTTCGGGCTCATTAAATCCACGGATTAGTGTATCAAGCATTATTTTCCCATCTCTTCAAGCTTGTTAAAAAATTAAGAGGGAACTGAGTTGGCTTTCCTGGACTCGTTAAAACTTAACAGGGAAGGTAAGGAAGAAGTTTTCTCTTGTTTTCAGTAATGGTAGCATGTCATCCTTGAACATAGCACTCTTTGCTTTCCGATATCCATGTTTCAGTATACACTTGTGTTCAGCTATCACTTTGAGTTTTGACTCCTCCTCTTGTCCATTATACCTGGGGAATCTGATCATGTCTCCTACATGACAGATAAGTCTAGTTGTTCTATCTATCCGTTGTATGCTGCCTTGGGTCATCTCTGTGTCGTGCTCACTGTTCAAGGATTATACCTAATGTCTGATTTATCACCTGATTCCATCACTGTTATATCTGTTATCCATTTACTTGTGTCTCCCTTCTTTGGCCCAGTTCCTAGTCACTCTTGTGATCCGTTGGAGGATCTATTTCCTTCCCTATCACAGTATGGTTCTGTTTCAGTACCTCCTGATGATGAAGACCTAGAGTTTTGACGATAGTACCTCTGGATTCACTTTCATCATTAGTGAACTCCTTTGCTGCAGTTGTCAATTATCATCTATTGGTTGACAAACTGTTGAATCCTTTCCATGTTCGACTTCAGCTTACCCTTATTCACATGGCTTGGATTGTACTGGTTCTTTGGGATCTTTTATGAAGACCTTAGTTCCTCATTCATGAACTAAGTTGCGCAAGACTATGTTCCATTTCTATATCCAGCTTCCAGATCTTTGAAGACTCATCATTATTCTATTGTGGCTTTGTTCCACCTTTGTCAATACGTGGTTTTTACCCGTATCATATGATGTACTCAAATATTGTAAAGGAGCTAGTGTTCTAGTAAATTGAACATAGCATCCTCAGATGTAACTTTGTATATGACATTACCATGTATTTGTTTCAGGTACTCCTTCTGCTCCACTGGATTTCTGAGTTTCTCCTGAGTTAAATATTATAATGTATTTTCGGCCATCGTTCCCCTCTAACCTCACACATTAGGGGGCATCTATTATACACCTGAATGGCACCTCTCCGTCCGAGTGCTGATATCCCTCATGTCGGCACACAAAAGGACACTTATGGATTGAGGTTGTCCATATTCACTATACCTTGGCTTATGATGAAGTACATTACTTATATACCTAGCTGATTACTTTACCATTTTACCTATGTTGAGTTGTATTCGCGACTCCTTATATTGGCAACTCGCGCATCACTCGCGAGTCTCCTATACAGCAAGTCGTGAATCTTTGTATTCGTGGGTTGCTCTTCTATAGAGTCGTGAATCATTCGCGGGTTGCTCTACTACAGACCTGTGAATGTCTTCCTCAACATTAAAACATAAAACCACGCGCTAATGGAATATTACTTTACTCATTTAACTTAATCTTCTTAACTGCCACAACCTCCCTAACCTTCGAGAACTGCCTCATTTCATCCATATAAATAGAGGCCTTTGGGAGGGTGTTAAAATCATACTTGGAGAGCAAAGTTATGCTGGTGGATTGTCTACAGAAATCTTTGGAGCAGAGAAACTCAGAGTCCTTTGGTGACAAAGGAGTCCTTGTTCAGACATTGGGTTGTAACCTGAACTCTTTCTATTATTGTTAATAAAGATATTACTTCTTCCATATGTGTTTCATATCTTGTGGATTGGTAAATGTTTACATTTCAATATAATATATGATTTGCCTAACCTGCATCTATATATATGAATCATCTTGTGTCTGGAAGAGTGTTTATTAACAGGTGAAGGAGGAACTATCCTGGAGACTTTGGAAGTGGATCAGAGAGGGAGAAGATAGCAAGTATCAACCTTCGTTTAATACAAGTAAGTCCTTCTACTTTCCTATTTCCTATTCTGTGCTTTTAAATTCAAACTGTCTGCAAGTTATGAGTATGTTGGTAACCCCCCAAACCTAGGTTATTAGGTGAATTATCCTGTACAACAGCAGGCCGACACTCCCGCAGTATGTCTCTAAAACCTCCTAGGGAGTTCATCTATCGCAACATCCGGGATATCCAAATTCAACCGACCTAGGTTTTCCTCCAGCTCGGTGAGCTCATCATCGCCTCTATGGAAAAAACGAGCTCCTGCTCGCTTGTCCATTGGGGAAGACCCCCTAGGCCATGCATCCCCAACATATGCATGAAAAACACTAGGTCTTGTCATCATCCATAAAAACCATAAAACATAAAAATATAAAAACATAATCAACATCTTGAGTATTTCTTCTTATCAATGTCACCCCACTGGGTGCCAGGTGGTAGAGGAAGGTCGAGATCCCCTCGAAAGTCGTTCCTTGCGTAGGAATAGTCCTCAATCATGAGGATTTTGTCATTCAACCATCGAAATAAAGGAGCCTTGTATTTGACCTTGGACCCGCCACCTCCAGTGCGGGCCATGATCTCCACCCACCGTAGCATGCGAGGGTCTCTAGGTCTGAATTCTGTGAATACCACCTGGGGTTTCAAGAGGGGTACCCTCTCAAAGAAGAAGCATGCCAGAATGGTCCCATAGCTGAACTATTTTAGTTCCCCTTGCAGACACTTGGTCAGCTGATCCTTGAACACAGGTAATAGTGCTTGAGCCTAGTTGAATACTGTGGACGCCATGGCCTCTAGGGCATACATCATATGAGCCTGAAAATATTGGTGAGCCCCTTGGTTCCCAGCTACCCTCTGCATGGTAAACAACATAGTACGAAGTGGAAAATACCTCACATTTTTTATCGGGATTTTCTTCCCCGACATCTCGGTTCCTAGATTGCAATGACGAACTATCAGCTCTTGTGTTGTAATATCTCCCCCTCGAGAGTCTGTCAGTGAAATAGGTGATCCCCGTCTAGATAACCTGATGAGAAAGTATATGTCTTCCACCTCTATGGTCATGATATGAGGCCCCATCTCGAAATGTTGCTGCTCCGGATTCCACATCCGCAATATGTGCTCCAGTAATTGCACATGCGATACCATGCTAGGAGCGTGG
Organism: Pseudotsuga menziesii; assembly: GCA_001517045.1. Lineage (NCBI taxonomy): Eukaryota > Viridiplantae > Streptophyta > Pinopsida > Pinales > Pinaceae > Pseudotsuga > Pseudotsuga menziesii. Next base: position 398,205 of record LPNX010124878.1, on the reverse strand, counting down.
AAAAATTTCAAGAGGCCACAACCTTGTAGAGAAGCAATGCAAGCTTCATTTGCTGTAGCGCAAGCATCATTATCTTCATGTTTCCTCTCCTTCCAAATCACCATTTTGAGTAGAATGACCTATCAAAAACAATCCATGATGCATTTAAACACATATCCAATCTTTGAAAATGCTAAAAATCCTCTATTTTGCTAGGGCATTCATATTTTGGGTACTATGGCTGACACTGCTCCTGTCCCCTTATGATAGAGCTGTGCCACTGCTTGTGCAAGCCTGAAAAAAGGGTGTTCTTATCGGGCACCACTCCTCCCATGAAGGCTAGAAGTGTTACCCAAGATGCGTTTTTTAGGCTTGGATTAAAATCCCCAAAACTCAACAAAAAGACATGAAATTGAAAAATGTCAACCACAGACATGAAGAGAACGTTTCTAGCTCTCACCTGAAACTATTGGCTCAGAAAATGGACGAGAAACAGCTCCGGATTATTCAACTCAAAATATGCACACAACTCTCCCAAATTATCTCCAAGAATTGGTAAATAGTAAATGAGTTAGTTTTTACTATTTACTTTGGTTTTTATAAAATATTTTTAGGTTTTTTTATATTATTTTAATGTTTTTTAAATCATTTTCATTAAAAATACCCTTTATATAGTTTATAAAAGTCAGTTTTAAAATATTCTTGGGAAACTAATGGCCCTTTTAAATTTTTTTGCAGGGACACAAGTAAAACAGTATTGTCTATAGGTAAGTTTGTTTTTGTATTTTTCATACTTCCACAAAATGGAAAAAGTCATCGAGTGTTCATTTTGACACTTTGATGATGCTTTTTAAACCTGGAATCAAAGTTTTGATTCGTTTTCACTTCTTTTCAGGCTCGTTAAACTCGTTCATCGTGAAAAGAAACCCTAATGGAGTCTTCTTTAAACTCTTTTCAGAATCCCTAAATGTGAAAATATTGTTGAGTGAACTTGTCTTCTTCATGCTTGTGAAAGTACTTGAAGAGTCATCTTTCCGACGGTAGTTTACCCCTTTTTCGGTTCGGATTGACTAGTTACAAAAAAGGAGCACTCCAGCCAATCATGACTGGAAGATTTCTCTCGGGTATTGTTTTATACTTTTTCGGGACCTAGAGACTAAATCATACGAAAAAGGACCCTTTGGAGTCTTCTTCCATTTTCGTTCAGACTCTCTAAACATGAATGAAGCTGAGTTAACTTTTAATGGACTCATTAAACCAAACACTTAGAGACCCTATTTTGGGAACGAACCCCTCCTTTCTCAGGTTCGTGAAATATATGAGACCGTTGGACTTGCCTTCAAATGAGATACAACGAGTGTTTTTTACCCTCTTTGAACTTGTAAAAACAAAAAGAGGCACTCATCAATCATGATGGAGAAATTAAGGGAAAGGAACTAATTCATTTTGCAAATAAAATGGCAGTTTGTAGTCGCCTTTGAACATGGCACTTGTCTGCATTTCATTCAGTCAATTGGGCATTCATCTTGCTTCCAAGTCGATCCACTTTCATGAGTCTTTCAAATAATGCATTGTCTGCCTCTGCATTATATCCTAGTATCCTCCTGGTTTAGTCAATGTTTCCAATTCTTTTGTTGTGTTTCCCGATGTTCAAAGGGAAGTTGAAATTTTACCTCTGTAGTCAAAACAACCCTTGTGTCAGTACCTTTTGAGTTAGCCCTATGGTTACATCGTCTACAACATTCCAGAACTTTTTTCTGAGTTTCATGTCATCAATGTTAAATCATCATGGCCCTCCTTCGACGAGACTATTCCTATCGACATCAGCTCATCATCCAGGAATTAGTCTTAGAAACAAGTTTAGTACCTTGAGGTTTTTATGCCTTAATGATAGATTCTCTGTCTCTCTTGACATAGGTTCACGTCATTGACCTTTGATCGATAGAATCGACTAAGTGTTCGACATTAAATCATCTATTCACACTCAGTAGATTGTACTAGGGTACCTTGGGAATCATTGACATCAATGGTGATCTCCCTCACACTTGTTAATGGTTCACATCATTGATCGGTCATCAAGTGGTTTCTACCATGTTTGACATCGAATCATTGTAATCACATGGATAGAATCGTACTTTGTGGAAGACAAGATGAAGACCCTGGGTATATGTTAAAAGTGCTCACTTCTTTCCCCAGGTTGTGATGGAGTATATTGTATGAGTCCTAGCATGGATCCACATTTGTATGGTCATGGTTGTGCTCAAATTTGTGTTCATTTGACATAGATATACAATGTATGTTTGGTAGCTATGTCCCAAGTTTGAGTCCTCTATCACATGGATCTATGTAGTATTCTAGTAGCCATGTTTGTTAATATCTATCATGGATCTGCCTTGTATTGGTCTGTAGCCATGATGAGGAAACATTTGGTCATGAGTCAAAAGTATTGATGTATTGCAGATACTTGGTTGATGATGATTTCCCATCAAGTGAATTCTTTCCTCGAACTGATAAATTTCTCTTTTAAAGATCTCACCTATCGTATCCCTCTAGCCTCATGCTTTGGGGGGCATTCCGTTACACATAAATATTTTCATCATCATGTGATGAGGTCCTAAACATCAGTTATTGCCCTAAATCCCAAGTTGTGAAGTGAAATACTATCCTTGACTTCAGTCTTACATATAAAAGTCTAGAACCGCTTCTACCCTTAAGGCGAGAAGCGTTACCTTCTTCAGTAACGCTCACTGTCTCTTGATAGTAGGTGGTGCCACCACTTTTTTCCCTTGTCTAATGTATGGTTCTACCCTGTCACCACTCTGTTATAGTGGAGGAGAAGCGGTGCCCGAGGTAAAAAGTGAAAAATAGAATATTCCATGAAGCTTCTTGAAGGAAGACTTAGTGGCACCCTCATCCCTACTCCTTAGGACCACTTGGACTCGAGATCCATCCTTTTGGGATCTCCCTTCCACCTCACCCACCATTTAATCAACCGTCCCTATCCTTCCAAGGCCTATAAAACCAGGCTCAAACCCCATGGTTGAGAAGGAGAAAAGTTATGCTGTTGCATTGAGGTTCTGGCCAAATTAGTAGGGTGAGCATAGAAGGAGCAAGTTGGAGATTTTGGGGACAAGACATTGGCATGTGAAGGAGAATCACAACACTAAGGAGATGGTTGTGATATTTCTTCTTCATCTTTAATGCAAAGTTGGTTCCTTTCCCGTAAAATATGTTATGTTATAATCATGTATTTTACTGTTGGATTCCTTAGTCACTAACATAGAATTGTGGATTATATTATGGTGCTTTTGATTTTTTTTGCTTGTTTCATGTGATTGTGCAAGTATGTCCTTGAAGAGCCATCACCATAGGAAATAGCTACATCACACTATCAAAGGGACTCATTCCATATCTCCACAACTTCTAGGCGAAGTCTTCCATCTCTATTGTAACTCATTTGTTCTATATCTGAGCCATTCAGACTAGAGGAACAACTCTTGTCTACAAGAGGTGCACTTTTCCTAGCAACAATGTGGTGATCAAGTTGTTATCTAGATACTACCACCCATCGTCAATGACTCCCTCTAGTAGACTCTCCCCATTCAACCATGGTGAGTTTAAAGTAGCATTCTATTGCTTCCTCTTCCCGTGAGAAGGTGGATCTAACCCATCCACTATGCCCCTATTTCACTGGTATCCTGCTGGAGAACGTTGTCCGACGTCTACACATGCACACATTATATCTCCAGCATCAATCACATGTATAATATAGCTACCAACTATGCTATTAAACTAAAATATATGACTGAGACCATAAAGAGTCATGTATGCGTACTATCTGGTCCCCACACATGTCTAGGAGGTCGAGGCATATTTGGATCTCCTTGGTAGGACATGTTTGCATATGAATAATCCTCAATGTGGATAGGAATCTGTCACCACTATGCAAATAGATCCAGAGTGAAGAAATGACCTACTAGACCTCCTCCCTGCTGAATCATCATCTCGCACCACCACCTCATACGAGGCTCGTGTGGTCCCCCGTTGCACACCTCCATATGTGGTTCCAGTGTCGGTAACCACTCAAAGAAGAATGAGCAAAAAAAGGATGGAAATCAGAAATCCCCATCCTCCAATATATCCTAGTTCATACCATGCTGAACCATTGTCAGGTACATCTGGGCCTACCCATAGTAGGTGCCCCTCAACACACTCTCGACCATCGGCCGTCCGAGATCTTGTGTGGAATTTTCAATCCCATATTCTGCAAGATCATTGCTTCCACTGCATGATTGACTCTTGATGTCACACACAATCATGTATGACACATGCACACAAGCCGTGGTTTCATGTCCCCAATTAAATAATTTCCAAATAATACTACTTGCAAATAATGTTCCACCAACATACTAGTTCCCTGGGTTGAGATGGAGACATGAATTTTATAATAAGGGGCTATGGGACCCAAAAGGACTTTAGTTTACTATATTCACATTTAAATGGGTTACATAAATTATAAATTCTAATAAAATAAGGTGGCATGGGTTCATGAAGACACTTGGAATCCTATGGAGCCTTTGGATGACTAGATTCCCAAAAACACTTAGCATGATCTTCATCCAAATTCAAGCACATGGGTAATGTAAAGTTATTTGAGGGCGATGTGGTTTCAAATATCATATAATTATCCAAGGAATTCAAATATGTAAAGGAGAGTAACTCCCATAAAAGAGGAAGAGACTAGAAGACAAGGTGTGCCACTTGGAAGGAGATTCATGCACTCTATGAAAACAAATGATGAAATATTCTATGACAAGTATCACAAATTCATACCTGATCATAGACATATGACAAATCTGAAATGACAGGGCTAAAAAAAGCCACCAATAGGTTGAATTTGGGAGTTAGAGGCAACCATTTGAATTGGGGAAAGAATTGGAGCATGAAGAGGAAGACAAGTGTCATGAGAGTTACTAAACCACTAAGATGAGTTGGAGGAATCCCATGGAGAGAAATTCGATATTAAGAGGCCTCATGAAGTTAATAAAGGATGTAATGAGGAATGAGAATATATTTTTTTCAAATTTTTATTGTCCTATGGCATTTTGGAGAGATTTTTCTTGTCCATTGCACGGTGAGTCGTTCACTCTCCTTGTTTGTGAACCAATTTTGAGGGAGTTGGATTCCTTTACAAGTTGGTTGATGGAGAGGCCATTCATAACTCTCATTATATATTAATTAAGGAGTTTTTTTTCATTTTTAAGTTCCATACATTTGAATTCTCATCTATCTCCGTATTCTCTCATTCCTTCTTCTTCATTCCCCCATACTCTCATGTTGATGGCGCACTTGTGGAGTGGTGCTTGCACTTTGCTGATGATATTTGATGCCAAATCTTAGGTATATTATGTATGAATATGTAATATCATCTCCATATTCTCTGTAAGTATAAATATCAGAAATACATGTATGAAAGGCTTGCATTCCTGTGCTCTTGAATGACTAGTTTTCATGTATTTGGCTTCCATTTTGGAAAGAGTTGTATAATAGATTTATATGAGGACATTTATATGATTTTGATGATGATATGGGATAAATATATGATGTATGGATCTAAAATATTTTTTCCATATTCTCCGTAAGTCTAAATATCATAAATCCATGTGTAAAAGGCTTGCATTCCCATGAGCTCGAATGACTAGTAATTTCCATGTATTTGGATTCCACTTTGAAAGAGTTTTCTATCAGATTTGTATGAAGGAATTTATATGATGTTTAATGTTGTTGGGGAAGAAATTTGAATTATGTTTATGATATTCATATATCATGTTATTATCTGAACCATTCAATCTACTTTTAATGATTCAGAACCGAGCTATTAATACCATTGCCCCTTAAGCAAATTCACTGAAAGTTATCATATAGATGTTGCACGTCATAACCAGTTTGAGAAGCTTAATGACCATGAATAATGACATAAATTGATGCTTGATATTCATACCAATACTATGTTCTGAAATTTGGTAGGTTCATACTGTATTTGGATATTCATAAGTGTCATTATACCCTTGGGGGTTTTAACATCGATTTCCTAGTGTTTTTGTCCTTCTTTCCTTATGGAAAAAATCAATTTTCAAAAGAAAATGGAAAGTGTATGAGAATTAAAATTATTCATTAATATGTTCTAATACCCCTCAAGCTCTTCCATATAGAATTTGAAGTCATTTGGGTGCATTTGGGTCAACTTGGGTTTCACTAGTCTCAAGCTAGAAATTGGTCAAAGTTGTGCAAAATTTAGTAACATATAAAAATGAATTTATAATTATACCATTTAGTGTTTGATGTATTTTAGTATGTGTTAAATCCCATATGATCCATCCATAATAATTTTGGAAAGGTTCGGTGGTGTTTGGAACCAAATCAAGAAGGACTAGTTTACCACATTTTCCTAGTAAATTTCCACGGTGTATCCTTAACCCAAAACAAGGTTACAGAGGTCTATATTCAAATATAAAGTGTCCATAAACCACATTGTAATGTTTTAATACTCACCATACCATTTCCTTTCAAAATCGAGACCATTTGTAGAATGTTGGAACCATCTAGAGTCATGACTAGTCAAACTTGAAAATGCCCAAATTGGAATTTTCTCCAAAAATACAAAAAGGGACATTACACGTGGCATAAAAATGTCGGTAACACAAGTAATCCATGGAAAAACCTCTCAGGGGTTTCGGCAATATATCACTGATAACACCCAACAATTGGAGGCCCGTCAAAACGTACACATCAAAGAGGGTGATCTCCAACCGCTCACCCTGTATGATGAAGTAATCTACATCCCTATCCTAGAAACTCACTAGCTTGTTCAATAATAACTTTGTTGAACACATCATAGGGATATGGAAGAACTTCATCATCCCACTCTAGGCCAGTGTATCCTGTACTGCATCATCATCTTCAACCTCGTCTCTGAGGTCGTCGATGTATTTCTCCCACTATCCAACTCAAGGCATATTACACATCCAAAAAGTACCAGTCAGACCACGCTCAACATGATTTTTCCATTCTGATCTAGGTTGATCCTATTAGGCATTTTTGTGTGACTCAAGTTGTGCAAAACCCTTCAACATGTGTGACCTGGGTTTCTCCTATCTCTGGAATAGGTGTGAACCAGGTCACACCTGTTTCCCCGACAGGTGCGACTGGGTCATGCCTATCTCCCCAAGGTCGCACATTTTCCCTCGAAAGGTGCGAGCCAACCTTGAAACTATTTAGGGCTTAACACGACCCCAATACTGAAAAAATAACAAAAAAGATTAAATGAAAATGAGGGGCTAGGTGAGAGCTCTTACCTGCAATTGTTAGATCGCGAAACCATCGGTCCAATTGAACAAAATCAACAAATTTTCTCTAGGGCCCTCCACTCCAACACAACACTGAACACTGAAAATTACATGTGTCATGTGGTCCCACTGTTGCCCCCCCTTGTTTATATGCCTCCATTTTGTCAACTTATTCTTCCATGTACCACAGAGTCATCTGACATTCTTTTTTCATGTCATTTGCACCGACGGTTTCCATTTTTTGCACTCTATCTACCTATGGGACTCACGTCTCATGCTCTCCCTATATTTATTCGTATAATTTCCTAGGATTACCTCCATTTGCATTCCACCAGAAAAGTTGAACACCTTTTTTATTGGCAATTTCATGAGCCCTTCGCTCCATCTATACAGCAAACTTTGTATTATTTTATCACCACTCACCATCCCACAAGGAGGCCCCACCAGTGTTGCACTGTTATTTCTTCTCCCCGTCAACCATGATCCCAACATCACATATTTTGGCACATTGAACACTTCCTCCTTGCTTGACTGACCATTACATATTTTCTATTAAGCTCTTTTTTGATTCCTTAAAGAATGAAAATATTGTCGCGCAAGCTTGCTTCGTTTCACAATTGTTAAAGTATTTGAAAGGGCGTCTATGTGGTATCATTTATCCCTTTTTCTATATATGTAGACTAATTAAAGAAAATGATCACCCTGGCATCTTCTAGATAGGAACGTTTCCCTTTGTATCGTTTTATGCTCTTTTGGGCATTGGGACTATACTCTACAAAAAAGCTCACTTATGGGTTGTATTTAAGCTCTTTTCCAACCCTTTCATAAAGAAAATATCGCCAAGGAAACTTGGTTTCGTTCATGCTCGTAAAAGTATTTGATTGATCATTGAATGAGTATAGGTTTATCCTTTTTTGGCCTGGTTGGACTACCTACAAAAAAGAAGTCTCTTTGCCCCTTTTGGATGTGAGAGCTCTCCTTTGTACACTTTTATCCTTTTTCGGTCTCAGGAGACTACTGTATGAAAAAGAGACCCATTGGCGTCTTCTTCTTGTTTTCAGATTCTCTAAACATGAAAACACCATCGAGCATTTACCGTCTCGAGCTCGACAAATATCCATGAGAAAGTATCATACTGAGCGTACTTCTATCCCTTCTTCTAGCTCCTTCAACTATGAAGAAGGACCAAACAGTGCATTTTGGTGCCTACACATATTACATAGAATCTCACATTATGGAAACATTCCCCCCATTGGTTCACCTTTGTTCAAAGTACTCTGTGACGAGTCTCCCTTGGATCCCTTGGATATCACTTGTCCAATTCCTTCTCCAAGTATCTCACATTGCAGTCATCTCCCTGGCTCCACATATATGATTCCCTCCCCATGAGTTAGTGTCATCTGTTGTTAGGTCATCCCTGTCATTATACTCTGAACAAAGGAAGTTTGAGTCCCTTGTACTCCTCTATCCCTGTTCCCCATTCAGTGTCTCAATCCTATTATTATTCCATATCTATGGTTGTCCCCCTCATGCTTCTATCAAGGAAATCTCATTTCCTTGGTAGTTGTAGGTATCCTTCTGTCAACGTCAACACATCTATTCCAAAAGATAGACGTAGAGGTCCTTGTATCTTAGTTTCATCCCCCTCACTGATGAGTTCCTTATACCACTTGAAAGGAGTCCTTAGTGGATTTTGGGTTGGTTATGTCTCAAGTGATTGACTTCAGCTACATTCTCGCAACATTGAGATTCATATAGGGTATTAGTTCCTTCATTATTTGGTCGAAGACCTTGGTTGTCACCCGAATCTAGAACATTGGTGAGTCTATTTGGGACCCACACAGTTTCATGTCCTTTGTGATATTAGGGTTACATTGGCGATAGTGTTAGGAAGCTCCTCAGTACCATGTTTTCGTATATCTACAACATCATATGCCATTTGTTGTACCTCAGATATTCTAACTCTCAGTCATTGAGTCCATGCAGTTATGTACACCCTCAAATTCAATAGAGCATTAGTTATTGTGATATTGCATTTCAAGAGAATTACATTGTTTCTATGTACTAGTTCTTCAGGTCAATTCTTGTATTCATCCTCCTATTGGGGCCACCATTATGTACTACCAGTTATATGTATTGATTGACTCCCCTTGTTTGAGCCTTGATCTCCATTTTTATATTGAGACCAGGGATAATTTTAGGGCTGAAATTTAGCCCATGGGCTATTTTTCCATGTTTTTCTTGAGAAAAAGATTCGCCATTTTGCATTTTTTGAAGCCCTGTTTTGCCCAATTTTGATGGGGTAAAAAAATTTCACCCTAAAAATCGCCAAATTATTACATAAACTATATAAAATATTTTTTGAAAAATATCGCCAAACATTTTATAGTTGGAATTTTAAGAATTGGTAAGATTCACCAACATTTATACACTATTAAATAAGTATGGTTCCTTAAAATAATCCCTGATTGAGACATTTATACGAGCATGGGTATGCACATCTCATCCATATATATGTCTGAGATCATATGTACCTCATCCATTTTGAGAAGAAATACAAATCAACATCCACTTCAGTTCAAATGAGGAGACTCCAACTCTCCATGGTTCTCTTCGGTTTCTTCTTCGTTGTCACCATTTCTCCCTTGATCCTATGATGTTTGTTGGCCATACGATGAGCTCCTACCCTCACACATCAGGGGGCAATTTGTTAACACAAAAAATTGTCCACATAACTCTCTATGGTCCACACCATAATTATACATCATAATCCCATCATTCTTCCCTCCATTTTGACCTTCAGAATTTAATTCCCTCTAAATTGGTCTAAAAAAATCATTATTCCTCCCCTCATAATTAAAGGGAAGATGTGCATTTATTGCAACAAAACCCCCATTCTCCCAAAAAAGGATCAAAAAACCCTAAAATGAGAATGGGTCATAAACCATGGACAAATACCATGCACTATGAAAAACCATGGACCAATACCATGGGAAACAAAATCTTGGATCATCCTATAAATACATTGTGAAGGTCTCCCCACACACTTTTTTGGAACTTTTGATTCTTTCACTTTTCACTTTTCAGTCACTTTACCTTTCGTCACACTTCCCATTCTTACCTTTAGCCACATTATTCCACATTGTATGTTGAGTTTACTCCATACACTCCTTGATTCACATTCCCATTCACAACCATAGGTGGAGAAAATTAGAGAACCAGATCATGGAAGTCATCGGACCACATCCTCAAACGGATGCAGTGGCCCACTTTATAAAGGTATGTTGCATTTGTTTTATTAAAATTAGAAAATCTAAAAAATATTTTTTGTTGTTTGTTTGTAAGTCAAGGTTGAGTATTTCCCTTGCACCATGAACTCTACCTTTAGATCCCTTTGATCTAAGGTAGGTTCTTTTGCACGTAGCCGGAGAAAAATCTCCACTACACCCTTTTTTGCACAACTCTCCTAGTTTTAGCAAGACTCCCTTATTTTCCATTGCTCCCATGTGGATATTGCATGAATGAAGGACATGGAAATTTAATGGGCGTGAATCACTTTGCGAGCCAAGTTAATGCTTATGATCATTTTTGGATATTATGATAGAAAATACACCTTTTGATTGTTTTTTTTGGGACCTAGTCCTATCTCATGGGGGAGCAAGAAACATAACTTTGTTTTTCAATCTTCCAGTGAGGTAGAATATCATACGATGAGAGGAATTGTTTGCAAAGTGGTATGTGCTACACCTCTAGCTTCTAGTTCCCCTTAATCCTACTAGATCGATGCTTCCTCCATAATTTCATCCTTGACAAAGCCAATTGAATCTTTATGTTGAGAAGCCAAAGAGTGTGAACTTCCTACCAAACCAAATATTACATAGTAGTGCATGTTTCCCATGTCATCCATGAACTAATCCATGTTCCTACTCAATGCATCCACCTTTACCTCTAGTTCAACATTTCTAATTAGTTGAGCCTTAGTGTGAGTAGAAGTTGTATTGTTGAAGTGGGAAACAAATACATGGGGACCTTCAATTTGACATTCGTTTCTCCTCAAGACACAATGGACACTCAATATTTCATAGGAGGGGCATCGACTAGGGTTCCTATGCCCATCCATACTAGAAACAAACAAACAACCTCTAAAACAAAAGGTAAAATACAAATACATCGAGAGCATGAGCAAAATGTTGTAATGCAAGGTGTGATGATGTTTAGTTTGATAAGTGATGCGCATAACACACTTGTGAGAAGGGAAATGTCAAGAAAAACAACATAGAAAATCCTACCTTTGTAAGACAAAGCCATCTTAACACACATAATTGAATCCCCCCCGGCACACAAGTTAAGCTTAGGGAAAATTTTAGGGGCAAATTTTATCCCATGGGCTATGTTCGATGTATTTTCAAAAACACATTCCCCAATTCCCTTTTTTTCAAATGATTAGCTAAATTCTAGAAGATAAAAATATTTTATTCAAAACATTCCCAAAATGAATATTTTTACAAAAAGTATGGTAAAAAATTTTATAATTGGAAATTTAAAAATCACTAAAATTTGCCAAAGTTTTTACCCTTTAAAAATTTCCCTAAAACTAAAAGAATAAAAGAGATAAAAAAAAGGGTCCCTTGCATTGCTAACGATTGATAAGAAGTCCTTAAAAAGTTGTAGAGCACCTCTTACATACATACTATGCTAAAAAAAACTCGCAATTCTCCATGTAACCAAATTTGTCTCATACTATGCTATAGAACAATTCCTACTCTCTCTATAATAAAGTTACGACTTTTACTTAATTATTGCATGGAAGAGGTGCATTCTACAACCCAGTAGGGAAGAGATGTGTAACTCCTTTAGTGCTTATCCTAGAGTTGACAAGTGTTTGATGTGTAACTCCTTTCGTGCTTATCCTAGAGTTGACAAGTGTTTTTTATAACACAACAGTTATTACAAAGGGCTCTACAAGAGCAACATGTCACTTACAAAAGTAGAACTTGGGTGGGGAGGGTAACATTCATTCCTCCCAACCACACAAGCTACATCCATTTGACAACACATTTCCACTCTAAAAAAGGGTTTGCACCTTGAAAGATTTGATTCCTCTCAGATGCTTGATAAATCCCCTTTTAAATGGATCTATGCCGGTTAGTAAAACAACCCCAATCTCCCTATACCTCCCATACTAATGTAGAACAACACCATATTACTTTAATTTTACAACTTGCCACCGGAAATTTTAAAAAACATTATTAAAAATAATAATAACAATAAAATAATATATTAAAAACATTAATTACAAAGATAGTTTGTAATCAATTTTTTTAAAGTATTTAAAAAAACATGTTTGAAATATTTTATAATCTAATTTTAAAATATCGTGATGATTTACTTTTAAAAAAACATGTTTGAAATATTTTATAATCTAATTTTGAAAGAACTTGTGATATTTAAACTTCGGTTAGTTATGTATATTGTGCCTTATGGACCACTCCAAGCAATCCATTTAGCTTCGTTGATTTGCCACCTAGATACCAAACTCAGGATCAAGGCCAGGCTAAATCTTAGAGAAGGCTTCCAACGAGAGTCTCACCAACATTTATATATAAAAGAATATACTTTTATACCTTAATTGTTTAAACAAGTTTGCATCTGTTTTTAGTGTATTTGTTATAATTTTGTTGGTACTGAAAGTGACCATTAACCAGAAAATAGGTGTCCCATGCTGACTATTAAATCTCAGCCCTTGGAGAGGCAAACAGCCAGCAATCTTGACTTTTATAATGCTAGTGTGAAAGTTTGTTTTATCTGAGAAAGTTAAAAGCTTACACACACCTGCTCTGGATCGTAATGTATGACTCTGGTACTTACCGTTCGTGTCCATCCTTGAAGAAAATAGGAAGTGCAGATTAAAGTTTAGACTATGGTAATGGTTCCCGTAGCCCTTAGTAACCTGGAAATCCATTTTTTTATCACTGAAATGCAAAACAGGGGAGACTTCTTCCCCGCCTTCGCCCTACCGGGAGCGTCGGCTCCATGTAACAAGTCAACGAATTAAAAAAATAACTCTGACATCGAGTATGGAGTAAGAAATTTGTAGTACACTTAGAATTTTGTGTATTTTAGGGAGTAGTACAGATCTCAGGGTAGTACAAGCGCTAATCAGTCAGCGCGATACAGTTTTTGTTGATGCCATATAACAATTTTATTCCACTCAGAGCCCTTGGAGCTTGAACCCAAATTCTCCATTGCCACCCGAATCCAAGCGAAATCGATCACAACCTTAGCTACCATGGCCACGGGAACAGTTACAAGGGCAGTTATTTTCATAATCAATAGCGTCCTGATTCCATTAGTCATAGTCCAGGGAGCCAGTGATTCTGGAAGTTCCAGTAATGGCGCATTAAACTTGAGAGCAAAAGGCCTAATTCTTGTTAAGATCTGGTGCCTCATAATAGTTTTTGTGGGTACATTTGCAGGGGGTATTTCTCCCTATTTCTACAGATGGAACGAGAGCTTTCTGTTGCTGGGAACTCAGTTCGCGGCTGGCGTCTTCCTGGGAACGGCTTGGATGCATTTCCTCAGTGATTCCGCAGAAACATTTGAAGATTTGACGGAGAAGACATATCCTTTTGCATTCATGCTCTGCACTGCAGGCTACCTTGTTACCATGCTCGCAGACATCATCGTCGCTGGGGTTTATAATAAGCAAGACGGATCGAACATCACTTCTATTCCTCTTCAAAGAAAACCAGGTGAGTGGTGCTTGTTTTGGTCCAGTTTTATTTACAAGCACAGCACTTAACTTCTGGCTGGTCAATAGAGGTAGTCACAGTTTTTGCTTTTTGTTAGTTAAATAGATGGTCTGTCACTAACGGCTCTGTATACATGTATCAACTACGGTTTCTGTATACATGTATCAACTACGAATTATATATGTTACTAGTTTTTCAAAAATTTTGTTTATTTAGAATTTTGAATGTATGTCTGTATTATATCTTTTTCTTACACTTGTTTCATACTAATACTAATACAGCTAGCCACAAGTAAAGTGGTTTATGAATGTCAATACTCACAACCAAATAGCTGGTTATTAAACAAAAGTTAAAATATATAATTTATATCCATTATTCATACCAAATTGTTAGATTTAATATAAGTATAAAATAAATACTATTTAATAAACAAAAACTAACATAAAAAATAAAAAACAAATTGTTGCTAGTTTTTTTAACTACTATGTAACTGAAATTTATTGTCTTAATCAATATACACTTAAGCATAACAAGATTGAACGACCATGAAATTAATCCCTGCTATATACTTATTACAAAATAGGAGGACCATGAAATTAATCTCTCCTATATATTTATTACAAGCTAGGAAGACCATGAAATTAATCCCTTAAAGATAAGAAGACCAAATTGTCAAAGTTAATATAAGTACAAAATAAATACTATTTAATAAACAAAAACTGACATGAAAAAACAAAAACAAATTGTTACTAGTTTCTTTAACTACCCTTAACTGAAATTTATTAAGTCTTAATCAATATGCATTTAAGCACAACAAGATAGGACAATCATGAAATTAATCCCTGCTATATACTTATTACAAGATAGGAAGACTATGAAATTAATGCTTAAAGATAAGAGGACCAAATTGTTAAAGTTTAAGTACAAAATAAATACTATTTAATAAACAAAAACTGGCATAATAAAATAAAAACAAATTGTTATTAGTTTCTTTAACTATTCTTTAACTAAAATTTATTAAGTCTTAAACAATATACATCTAAACATAACAAAATAGGACAACCATGAAATTGATCCCTGCTATATACCCGAACCGAGAGAATGTATGCACGTCTTACCAATTGAGCTAACCCTTGGGGCTATCCCTGCTATATACGTATTATATACGTATTAGAAGATAAGACTACCATAAAATTAATCCCTACTCTATACGGATTAATGTAAATTAATATGATAAAAACAAAGAAAATATCTAAATACCAATTGGCATAACCATAAAAAAAACCTAAACAATAGTAAACCAAAAATTCTAAATTAAAAACCGATATTTCTAACAAGTAACCACTGAATTCGCTGAGCAATAGCAGTAATGTTGTAATTACTAGATATTCGTTCTACAGAAAGCGGAGCACCAACATCTACTGGGCAGACACCACTCAACTTACAGGTTCGTTAAATTCGAAATCCCATATGTAATTTTGTTGCCAATTTTATTTTATTGTTGTAGAATAAGTTTATAGTTTCTTTGTTGCAACAGATAAATGTAGGATCGCAATTTAATTTCCTTGATCTTGATATGATTTTGTGATAAGCAGGCCCTGCAAACACCTCTGCAGACAGATGGAGTGAACATATTGAAGGCTGCAACATTAATAAAGAAGACCTCCATTGGAGACAGTTTATTGCTCATACTCGCACTGTGCTTCCATTCTGTATTCGAAGGGATCGCCATCGGTGTTGCAGGCAAGTCTTCTCAACTCTCCTTAGCTTAGATTGTACTCCTTCACCGCCAAATTTGCCATATTTTGAGATTGAGGTTAATAAATAGCTGAAAGGCAATTAAACGTAAAGTTGTGTGATACTGCAGCGACGGAGGCTGATGCTTGGAGAGCCCTGTGGACGGTGTGTTTACACAAAATATTCGCTGCAATTGCGATGGGCATAGCCCTCTTGCGCATAATTCCCGACAGGCCCTTCCTCTCATGTGCAGCATATGCCTTCGCTTTTGCGATTTCGAGTCCAATTGGAGTTGCAATTGGGATACTTATCGATGCCACTACACAGGGCAGTGTGGCGGACTGGATTTATGCAATCTCAATGGGTTTCGCTTGTGGTGTTTTCGTTTACGTTGCTATCAACCATCTTCTGTTGAAAGGAATTATACACAACCAGCAAAACCAATCTATCCCCTTTGACAAACCATTTTACAAATATTTGGCTTTACTTATTGGAGCTGGGCTGATTGCAGTGGTAATGATATGGTACTGATTGCACACATTTTATAAACTTGGTCGATGGTCGATGTGCAGTGCCATCAGCTAATAAATTAAAGTTTATGGATTTCTACTGTGTAGAAATTTAGAAATAATTCCGCTACTTTTACAGCTTAATATCATGTAAAAATAACTATTTAGAACCATTTGTTTTAATAGTTGTTTTAGAGTATGCCTCTACCATCACCTAAACTAGTAACAATTATTACCAAAATCATTATCTGAACATTATTCTGGTTAAAATTTGGTATATAGATCTAATAGTTAAGAGCATGTGTTTCTTTTTAGGAAGTCATACCTCTATTATCAAATTATTCTGCCAATACACCTGGCTTGTAAAAACCTAACCTACCACAGTCAAGAAGTCTATGAACCACAATACTGTTCTTAAAATGTTTATCAATCAGAACACCTTCAAATGGTTTTATAAGCTGTATTAAGATTTTCATCTGGCCGGCCTTAATTAAGGGAAAAATAGGTTATATAATTAAGTTTCACATCTCGTGAACCTTGATTTTTTGGGGTGCTCACATATCCCTCCACTTGACATTATGAAATTTGGCAAATTAGTCATGAAGTAAGGGCTATTGGATTCGAGGTGTATAATCCAATCTTTTTTTTCCAACCACGAGGCCTATGCTTCCCTCTGATCTACTTGATGGTATGATGGTTTACAATTAAGAGAACCGATATAACTCTTTTGTTTGGAATCTTTTAGCCTCCTAAAGCTAGGTTTAACATCGACCAAGATTTTAGAATTGCAAATCAAGAGCACCTACCACTTGATGGAGAAAGAATAGGTTATATGATTTAAATTGATCATGTTTAGTGTTACTTGATTATGGTTATGGTTAAGTATGCACGGAGAATTTGAATAATAGTAAGCTTTGATGCATGTGCAATGTGACATAGAAATGAATTCATAATATTTCATGATACAAGTTGTATTTATAGCTTATATTTAAGTTTTCATTTGGGTGAGGGGAGGCTTATATAAAAAGGGGAGCCATAAAGTGGTTAGTCTATATCTTAAGTGTAGAGAATTTAAGTATATATTAAAATCAAAGAATATCACATTATGGAAGAAGGTGGGTGTATAGAATGTGAATAATCTTTATTAATATTATAAGACCTGTTTTGTGTAGCTTTCTAAAATAATGCAAATAGTTTTAAAATAGCTTGCTAAAATCCTAAGAGCTTGTCTTTTATGTAGGCTCTTAGTTTTGTAACTTATAAGGGCATTTGAATAGTTAAATAGTTCTAGTTCTTTCTCTAGACTAGCTTTATAACTTGTATAAGTGTTTGGATTATTGATTAAGTAGCATTATTTAAAATTATTGGGTGATTATTGAAATTGCAATTGCATATTTCACATTATTTAAAATCTCTTTTCTTGTTAGTAACTCACTTATCTATATGTGTGGCTAAGAATAATTTTGTGACTACCAACTATTCACATGAGTAAATGTTCTTCCAATATATTAGCCCTTCCTCTTTGCAAACTCCTTTTTGAAAGAAAAGAGATTTAATACTTGTTAAACTTAGAATTGTTAGGATTTATTGTTCGATATCTATCTATCAAACCTCTACAGCACCATAAAGTTAAACATGCCTATAAATTTGTGACTCGTTCACTTAATTCTCTCATGCTCACCCCCTAGCAGAAGACATTTTCCATGCCCTGTAAGTAATAGTGGGTAGCTTTCTTTCATCTTCCAATCCTAGAATCCTAGATTGAATCTAATGAATTGATCCAATTGAGCAATGAAATGGAATCAATACATATCGGGAATATGATAGAGATCACACAATTCACAATTTAATTTTTAATGAGGACATCAATCAAAAGAAAAAAGGATGAATCTAATGTAACTTGGATGGGTAAAACAAGGGTTCAAGAAGAAAAATTAGCATGATATGGTAATTTTATTATGAATAATAAAAAACAATTTATAGTAGGATTTGAACAATATCTAAAACTTTTGATATATTTGTTTATGTGTCTATATATTAAGGCATAGTGGTCCATTATCTAGTTAGAATTAGGGCCCACCAGAGGATAGTTGTTGATGTTGTTGGCTCTACTTCTCCTCTGGTACCTTAACTGTAATTGTATTGGCATGGATACAAGTTATGTTTTCCTTTATATCCCTTAAATATTCTAAAGAGCTAGTATGCTTCTCAATTTTCTTCTTATCCATTGCCAAAGGTGTTGGGGATGCTTAACCTGACACTAATATTCCCCCTTACTCGAAGAATTATTCTTTAAAGGGTGTGTGCAAGAAGTTGAGGGACCTTTTAGATGTAATGGTGGAGTGAAGTCAATCACTCTTGATCCAAAAAAAAGAAATCATCCCAAGCAATCCCGAACCTGCCAAGCCTAGTCCCAAAGCTGTCAATAGGCATGCCAATTAGGATAGTAAACCAAATCACGGCTCCGTTTTAGTGAACAAAATCGCGCGCGCATTTTGAAAGGCCTGTTTTTTTTAAAATAGGCCAAGCCCATTTTTTTTCGCCGCATCTTGGATGGGTGTTCCAAAGCCAGCCACCTCCACCTTTGTATCAACCTCCTATTTGTGAGGTATTTTCCTTATTTGTTTTCATGTTTTTTTCTCTTTGTTCATCATTTTATTTGCGCTAAATTGAAAAATTAAACCAAAATAAATTAAATTATGGTCAATGGAAACAAAAAACCCAATGTAATTGGCCAATGGAAACCAAATCCCCAATTTAATCATAAAAATTAAATAATTTTGATTATTTACCAAAATTCATACCCAAAATTCCCATGCCCAATGGAAACCAAAACCCTAATTAACTCTTAAAACAAATGAATTTCACTGTTTCCATATGCATATTCACAAGCATCCTTGTGAATCCATACCAAAATTCACAAATATGCAAAGTTTGTCAAGCACATTGCAAGTTTGTATAAGTAATTTACATGCCCAATGTAAACCAAAACCCCATTTACATCATAAAAAACAAACGAACATCACTATTTGCATATATGTATATTCCAAAGCATCATTGTGAATCCAAACCAAAATTAACAAATATGCTAAGTTTGTCAATTATGTTGCAAGCTTGCATACAACTAAAAAAAAATCAAGTAGAATTCATATATTCCCCTAAAATACATAAATAAACATGATAAATCCCTTGCCTCTATCCGAAATATCGAAGTTGGTCTTCTAAGAACATCAATAAACACCTTATAGTTTTGATGAAACTTCCTAATCCAAGTGTTAAAATAAGGTATAGAAGCTTCCCATGCTTTTAACAAATATTTTGTCTTGAACGAAGGGTACCTTTTGGTTAAGGTCAAGACAACAAAGTTCAACAATAGACTCTATGAACATGAAGATACATAGGTAGGTTGATGTGTTTTTATTAAACATGCCAATCACATACTATCATACATGATATGATCCAGTGGAACCCTTGCAACCATAAAATCCTTAAAGATCTGCTAAATAGACTTTGGAGTCCAAAAAACATCACACTACAACAAATAATTACATATCTAACAAAATCATTGCCTATACTGGGATTTTATTCATCAACAACATATTATGCCACCTATTATAGGGTCTAGTTGTTGCCTCTACCCGCAATCTAGGAGCTAGTCCTACAAAGGCAATAGTCAGCACCTCACAATTTCGACGAAACTTCATAATCCAAGCCTTAAAATAAGCTAGACCAGCTTTGCAATCAACATATGCACTCAAGACACTTTATGTACACATGCATACTTAAAAATTGGAATTAATACTTGAATTTAGGACATAAATATGAAATGAAAAAATGTTAAATGTTTATTCTTTACTGTAAAATTCAAGATCAATTTTTAAATTTACATGATAGATTTAGTTTATGTTGTTATTTGGCGTACATTAGCTATATAGTTTTCAGTGCTTAGAGATGTCATTATATCATGTGTTTATATTTCTAATGATATTTTATTTGTATTTATGATTGCACTGGCTACTATGGATAACAATGCGGAGATACTGAGGGTTATTGCCCATTTGAGAGAGATTGGTTCTGCTTGGAGGGGTGAAGATGAGCTCCGCCACTCCTTGTCAGATTCTTTGTTGTCTATTGTTGATATGATTGCAATATCGAATGATGCTTTGTATATCATCGCATCTTATAGGGAGAGGAAAAGACAACAATATGCTGATGGGTTGAGCTACAATGAGGTAAAAAAGCTCAAAATAACAAAACAACACATCTATTCATTGTTTAGACTTCCCGGGACAGATGACATTTTGGAGATCAACAGGCCACATATTTGTATTTAGTGGTGCACCTTTCCACCCATCAGAGACAATTGGATGGATAGGTGGTACATGGTTTTTGACATTCCCCCTCACAACAATAAGGAAGTACTATGATACTTCCTCCAAAAATTGTATGCAGAGTTTGTGATGGGGAAACATGTCAACTATTTTGACATGTTGGGATTCTAGGGAGTTGGTAGGGGGATGCCCCAACACCGACCCAATGCTAGGAATAGAGATGTCAATCCACAAATACCTGCACCCCGTGCCCAGCTACCGAGGGAAGACATCCCTCCTACACATTGTGTGGGGGACCCTGTTATGGTTCTGGACCAAGACATGGTACCACTACAATGACTGGTGGTGAGGTAAGGACATTGTTTTAAAACTCTGTTATTATTCATCTTTTTATTTTTCCATACTATATGTAAAATATTAAAAGATTCATAATATATGCAATATTTACTCTTGCAGGAGATTGATGCCTCTCACGGGGGTGGCATTGCACCCGATGTGGTTGTACCCAAGGCCCAAACAACCACCATTGAGGTAATATTTAAACATTATCCATTTTGTTAATGCATGTGTTAGTCTTGATTAATTTATTAAATTGTCTAATATATACAATTTTTTAAGTTGTAGGAACCCCACTTAGAACGTGATGCTGGAGACGTTGATATCAACGACATAGTCCAAGGTGGAAATTACGATTAGTTGAATAATTTAAGTACATGGGTTATGACTAAATCTCGTTCAAATTATTTAAATTTCTTACTGTACACTCCTTTATAGATCGCTAATATTTATAATTTTTAATCTTGCAGATGCTATTAGCATCTGAAGAGGGGAAAGAAATTGATGGAAGCGGTCACTCCCATGGGGGAGATATGTCCTAGGCAGGGGTAAGTATATTACAACATGTTAGTTTTTCAGTACATATTATTCCATCCATTCAACTCCATGTGTAACTATGGTAACACTTTATGACTGCAGACATCATCGCAGATCCCTGCACCACCTCTTTGGTTTGGATCTCCCCGTAGTCCAAACATAGATAAGGGGGTTGTTTACACCAGATGACCCTCTTCCTTGAACAAAGTGGGTGTGCATGAGGATCAACCTACTCATCCCATGGTAATGTACACACTTCCAATGGTAGTTGTTGGTTAGCTATGAATTCACTTCACAAGTAGTTTTTCTTAATGTTATTTTCTCATGTTTATAGTATCAGGATGTAGAGTCATCTGTGCCAGACCTTAGTGGGATTGTTGATGCTGCGGTCAATGCTGCATCTACAATAGGGATAAGTCACACTAAGGTACATCTACTTGAATATTTGTAATTGTACATTTCATTTGTATTGTTTATGGACATGCACGATGTCTAAGTATTTTATCATTTGGTGAATGTAGCCACACCCTCGTCCATTGGTGCATGCAAATGGGGTTGATGTTCAACCTACATCTCCTCTTACTACTGAAGAGTCCCAACGCAATCCCCTACAAATTGTTTTTTCGGTGAGATGTTCATTTTTACATAGATTAGTACTTTCTCATTCATGTACATGTTGATAATTCTTGAGATAATTGACATATTTTTTTTTACTCGTAGAGAAGCATTACAGAGAGACTCTCTGCAAGGAGGAGGACACCAGAGGCACCTATACCCCCGGCGGATGCAGTGAGTCTTTGTTTTATTTACAATTGAGTCATATTTTAAATTTTCAAACTTTGTTATTGCTGAACAGTACTAGTTCAATTACCTGATCAAGAAATATTGTCATTGATTTGCAGTCGCCAGAGATGCACAGTGGTTGTAGACAGAGGAGAAAGGCATCAGGGTCTGGGAAAAACAAGAGAAAGTTAGATTTTTGATGTGTTAGTCTAGGACAAATATGTATTTTTAATGTACAATCCAGAGTTAGAGTATAGGGGTGCGGTCCAGGATAGATGTACTTTTGTTTGCACATGTACATCAAATATGTTTTTGATACATGTACATTGACAGGCCATAGATGGGCCTTCTATTTTTGTATTATAATTTTCATGATATAAAAGATATTCCATATCAAGGATTTTGAGATCTTCATGGTTCAGTCTTTTAAGTGTGATTATACACGTGTGACCAAGAATGTTTCTATGTGTAATGCTCCCAATTTTTTTATAGATTTTACTTTTGCATGGAGATATCAGTTATAAATTTGAGAACAATGCACATTTACAATATTACGTAATGACAAAAATGTACATTTTAATTGTTTTTTACCACGATCCAATTGCATATACAATGTTAAATTGTATTCACAAAGATGGAACATACCTAATACACATAAGCACCCAGCACAGCTAAGAAATTGATCCAACTAGGTGGAATACAAAAGCACCTTACCCACATAACAACCTAACAAAATTTTAAAGGATGCACGAAGTTGACATGCCTAAGTGATGCACCTATGTGGTCTACATAAATAAAATTAGTGTTTGGCATGATGTATTTCATCTAACAAATACATGGGATACATATCAAACCTAAAAGTATCCGAGTATTATAAGGTTGATTCAAAATAATGGTTATGACTATATCCTGCATATTATGTATGTCCTGCACATTATTTTATCATTTTGTTAATGTACATGGCATTTGATGAATGGCCTCGAGTAACAACTTTGAAAGAGACGAAAGTTATGTGTGATTTTATTATAGTTTAAATTGATTAGAGAAGTACTATTCTGAATCTTGTTTTATAAATTCATGTTTATGGAGTATTATTTGAAGCATTCATAGCATGAAGATATATATATTTTGTAATAATGGCGTAATAGGTTGGCCACTTGTTTCTAAACATAAACATCTTCCATTACATGGTTACTGACGTAATGGCATTGTCTCCTCCTACATTTCATCGTACAAATGCTCACATCTCTTGGATGACCTAGCTAACTTAATATGGGAAACAACCTTCTTTTGAGTTTCTAGTCCCACGAATGATATGAGATCCTAAGATAAATTCACCTCCAAATAGAGTTTGAAAACTCCTTTCGCCTTGGTTAAAACAAAAACAAAGAATATTTCTTTCTTGACAATGATGGGAAATAAGTCTTGATCAACACCTCACAACAGATAACATAATTCTTGACAGTTGCACATGGAATAATAGTTTGCAACAAGTATATTTTCAAGAGCGGAAGATAAACAATCGCCTTCAAGCTAACCTCTATGTGCACAAATTTCACATTCACTTACTGAGCAAAACCCTAGTTTCCAAAATTGACAAGAAAATGATCCCTTATCCATGGACCCAGAGTAGAGGGCCACTCTAGCACTATCCTGATGTCTTGAATCCAACAGAGCCAACGGTTTGTCGATCTAAGCAACGACCATCAATCTATGGAACGTTGAATCCCACCTCCTACAGGCTTTCAAGGACACCTATTGAATCCCTAACCAAGGCATAGAATGGAAACCGTGCATCAAAAAGTGCTTTCGGTGGGTCTTGCAAGCGTGTTTAGGCAGGTTCTATGTGGGAACGCTAGCCACATGTTCACGGTCAAGGAATTTCCAAAGTCGACCCCTATGTGCAGAAATTGGACATTCACTTACTGAGCAAAACCCTAGTTTCCAAAATTGACCGAAAAAATGATCCCTTATCCATGGACCTAGATTAAAGGGCCACCCTAGCACTATCCCGATGTCTTGAATCCAATGGAGCCGACGGTTCATCGATCCGAGCAATGGTCATCATTCTATGGCACATTGAATCCCACCTCCTATAGGCTTTCAGAAACACTTGTTGAATCCCTACCCGGGGGATAGAATGGAAACCATGCATCAAAAAGGGCTTCTGGTGGGTCGTGCAAGCGTGTTTAGGCATGTGTTATGTGGGAATACTAGCCATACCTTCACGGTCGAGAAATATGCGAATTTGAACCCCATGTGAAAAAATTTCACATTCACTTACTCAGCAAAACCCTAGTTTCCAAAATTATCCAATCCTACAAGTTTGGATGTAGGCTTAAGAAGGCAATGGGCCCTGGTGCTTTTGTTCACAATTGATTGTGACAACATACAATGAGCTGCATCTAAATGGCCTAACTAAACCCTAGTTTCCAATATTACTAAATGCATCTACCAAACTTCTAACAACATAAGACTTGGTTCAGAACTGTTTATCATATTTATCCTTAGTTTTTTCCTAACAATAGTCATAGACCTATATTTTAACAATGATATAAATAATCTACATTTATCTCCATCGCATTTAGAATCAAAATAGTTGACAATTATCTGTTGAGTTTGATATGCAATACTGCGTTTAGATAGTGTACCTTTAAGCGAACCAATGAGACTTTCATCGATTTGTATACGTTTTGGAGTTCTTTGGCATGAAGTTGCTAATGGAGGCAGGGAGGTTGGAATTGCACCCTGTACTATATCACCTGGTCAGTCTGGCATTTGAACATGAGCTTCATGTCCTTCCATGTCTTCTTAACGGTTGGACGGTGGCAATTCGAAATCCTCTTGAGTGGTCTAAACAACATTGTCTTCTTCGAGCATACCTTCGGCATTCAATGTCTCTCTAACTTCGTCACTTGTATACCCACATTCAATTAAATCTGCAAAGGTTTCAGGTGGCCTTGATGTGCACCTACGTTTTACTCCTTGATCAGTGCCATGCAATGCTCATTCTTCTATTGATATGGTGACCGAAGGCACCTCAAGTGAATGCTTTTGTCTTTCTTGATGTGGATTGGTAGGAAGAACTGTGGCATCCTCATCAACCGGAATTGGTTGAGTGTCCATAGAGCGTCTTCGATTGGTCATGTCATTTCTTTTCTGCTCTCTAATTTCTTCAGGGATTTCATTGGGTATCCGCTTCCTTGCTGATTTTCTTACTCGATTGCGTGAGTTTCCCATGACCACAATGATCAATGATATATATGGTTTCCTTTTCTAGCTCCTCAATGGGAAACTACCCAGGCTTGGTTTCTTTCTTGCTCAATTGTGTCTATATACTCAAGATAGGGGGAATATTGGGAAGAATGTTGCCTTTGCTAGCTCCTCAATTCCAAGAAAAACAATGGTAGAGATGCTCTATGATGCTCCTCAATGGGAAATTCCCCAAGCTTGGTAAATATCTTGAGCAATTGTGTCTACATACTCTTGAGCTAGGGGGAAGATTGGGAAGAATACATTGCTTTTGCTAGCTCCTCAATTGCAAGAAAAACAATAGTAGAAATGTTGTATGGTGCTCCTCAATGGGAAATTCTCCAAACTTGGTTTCTTTCTTGCTCAATTGTGTCTACATACTCCACCATAGTGACCAAGTTAATGTTGCATTTGCTAGCTCCTCAATTGCAAGAAAAACAATGGTGGAGATGCTCTATGTGGCTCCTTGCTCAATTAATGGATTCTTTCT
>LPNX010124878.1:352945-366962 GCA_001517045.1 Pseudotsuga menziesii | reverse complement strand
GGGGGGGGGGGGGGGGGGACATAAAATAATAAAAGCATTGGTATAATTGACAAAACAAGCACTCATTGTAGTATTTAAAAACACGCTCCCATTTTTCTTAACTAAAATGAGCTCCCGTTTTGATTAGCTACAACGCGCTCCCATTTTCCTTAGCTAAAACGTGCTTCCATTTTGCTTCACTAAAACACGCTCCCATTTTTTTTAAATTCAAAAATCTATTCTTTCTAAATGATAAGGTCGAGCCTCCACCCATGCATTCATGGAATTCTTAATGTGCCTATGTGTCTGCTTCGTACTTTGCTTCAGATTCAACATGCCTATGCCTTGGAGTATGATAAACCATGGCTAATTTAGCATTATATCCAAATTTTCAATATGCTCATGTTTAGTGGTTTTTTTGATTATGCTGCACACCTCCATTTTTTATGAGATTTTAGAAACATATATAGTTTTTTTTGCAGATTCTAAATATGTAAATTTTAACAAGAATACATAATTTTTTCTATTTTTTTCTTATGTATCTTCTGTCATCACTCCTCAACTCAAAAAACACACTGTTAGTGTTTCGTCCATATCTCTTTCGTTTCTCAACCATTTAAAAAAAAGTTGTATAGTGCACTAAAGAACACCAACCTCTACATGCTATAAAAAACCCATTTCCAAATAATTCCATTAAGACATTCAAATGCTGCACCCACAATTGACGTACCGTTTTCGAGGTTTGATCTCTTAGATAATTAAAAAAAAAAATTATTTTTATTATTGGAAAAATAGTCGTGCACTAGTAATATATGTTCTCTATATGTATACCGGTTTTTGTAAGTTTATTCCATCATTTAGACACTCAGACGCTGCAGCCACAAAAACATATACCTTATAATTTATCCCAAAAATAAAAAAGTTCTTGTTAAAAAATATCTAACTTTAGATAGTTAACATAATTTTCAATAGAAAAAAATTATATATTTGGAAAGGTCATTCAATTTCCTACATTTCTTGTTTTTTACTCATCGCAAGATTCATTGTGTAAGTGTCTCAAAATATCCATGCAAGTTGATGGATGTTTGTTTTTTCAGTTTTGTATTGCATCTAACGCGCCAAAAGAGACCCTCAACTTTGTGCACTCACCCTAAATTATGTGGTATTGCCACAACCTTTATGTGAGTATATTGGTAAGAAAGGACCTATAGTAAAATGCATGCTATAGATATATGAAAATCAGAAAAAAAAAAAAATATTATTAGTGATCGAGGAAATAAGGAGACATGAAAAGCAATGTTGTGCTTGCTTGAGGGATGAGAGGGAAGGGAAGCCATCCAATCCAAGATTGCATGAATCTATGTTGGGATTTGGGTTTCAATTACCAAGGTTAGATCCTTTTCCACAGAGAATCAATGGAATAGAATGGATATGTATCAGAAATTTGGGAGATCACACATTTCTTAGGGAATTGGATTTTTGATGAGGACATCAATCAAAAGAAAAAATGATGAATCTAATTTTACTTTTCTTATCGAGGTTTGATACTTTGTTATAGAGAGGAAATGGAATGGGATCAATTTATACCTATATATGTGTCTATACATAAAATACTAATGGTCCATTGGAACTAGAATTAGGGTCCACTAGGGGAATGTTGCTACTTTTGTTAGCTTTACTTCTCCTCGAGTGCCTTAATTGTAATAGTATTGGCATGAACAACAACTACATGATTGGTGTTATGATTTTATGTTATATCCCTTAAATATTCTCAAGAGTTATTGTATTGCTCTGTTTTCTTCTTCTACATGGCCATCTTTTGCACACCATGTCAAATTATGGTTTCTAGCAACTTCATGGGTACGCAAGTGTTTCCTCTATAGCCTGTTATATATATATATATATATATATATAGAGAGAGAGAGAGAGAGAGAGAGAGAGAGAGAGAGAGTAATGGGTCTTGCTAATGGGGATAGTAGGGGTACTTTTCAAATATGATAGAGTGGTGGATGTTATGGAATGTAAGAATGGATAATTTATGGGGCATACTTGCTCGGTAAGGAATTCAAAAATCCCTTAGAAAACTTGTTGATTATAAGCAGGTTCTTAGCATCATTGGATCTAACCAAGTTCTCGTCATCATATGCCCATAGTAAGCAAGCTAAAATCACCAACAAGAAAGTGTTCATGGGTAAACCAACTATAAAGTTAAGACGTATACTGTTTGTAAATTCATAATCTCATGCCATATTCATTCTAGTTTTAGACAAAGATTTGAATAAATTACAGTTGCATATAACTCTAGTATGACTCCTCCAACATAATGAGTATTGTTTAGGTGGTCCTGTTTAGTTAAGCCATTTTTTTCCGGATGGAGCATGAGGAAAACATTCAATCCATTACCTATTGAACTTTTGCTTGATATCCTTCAAACGTGTGGTTTTGTCGTTTCTCCAATTTTAGAAAAATTCAAACACAAAATTAACAATGATGAAATACAAACTTATCATAATTATAATCACGCAAGTAAAAAGTGTAAAAGTATATATCAATTACACCCATAAACTGATCACTTACAACCATATCCAATGTTTAATGTTGCATTACAATCATGGAGTGATTATCAATCATGTATAATGTTTAGTGTTATTTCTTACCACCAATATAATAACATTAATTTACCACTATTACTTTACTTCATAATATGAAGATTAAATATTTATGTGTCTCGAACATTTTCGAAGCTCAAACATGGGAAATTAAATATTTTATGTGTTTGAACACTTTCAAAGCTTAAACATTAGAAAACAATAAAGTAATTTGCCTTCACTTCCAAATGAGACCAAAGAAAAAAGACAAATGAGACCAAACAAAAAAGACAAATGATTTTAATGGGTTCATAAAAAGTTTTCATGGTTATTGTTATTTAAATTTGACTATGTTTATTGTTATTAATATTTGAGAAAAATATTGATACTTAGAACTGAATTTATTTTGCGATTGGGTTATATTCCACTACCAAGTTACAGTTCAAAAGTGAACAAAACATTTGAGATTTAAATATAAGTTAATAGTGTATTGAAAACATTTGAGATTTAAGTATAAGTTCAAATTTTATTGAATGTTTTTTCTAACAAGTTAAATTTGATATTATTATAATGATATTTTTTCTAATTTTTTAATAATAGTGTGTAAGATTATGTATTTGTGCATGACATAATATAAAAGAAGAGTGCTAAATTAAAAACGTGTGGTTAATTATAAAAATTAGGTGTTAATTATAAAAATTATAGATAAAAGTGTTTGGGGACAGAGTTGAGAAAAATAAGGAATAATATAATAAAATTAATTAATTACGTTTTTCCTTAATTTTTTAAATTTAGTTCAAGGAAAGTGAAAATTAAAAAGATTAAAAGAAATAAAAAAGGATGGAAAAAGTTATTTATTTGTCTACTAATTCAAATATAGTAGTTGAAAACATTCAAATGAGTAAAAGAGTAAAATGGACTTAATTGGATAATTAATAAGTAATTGTTTTAGTTTAAAATATATTTAGAATTAAAAGAAAAGTAAAATAAAAATATATAAGAAGAATTAAATATAAAGAGAAAAATTGAAAATGGAGAAAACTAAAGAATTAGGGGTGGAGAAAAAGAGAGAATCAGGTTTTTGACTTAATGAAATAAACCTTAAACACCTAAAGAGGGGGGGTTAATCCAGAAAAATAGAAAGGTAAGATTCATAACATATAAATAAATTCATTCATTCATTAATTAAAATAAGAATAAATAAAAAAATAAAAAGCTAGGGTGAAAAGTAAGAAAGAAAAAGCAGTGAATAAATGAGTAAGGTATCAGTGGTGATTAAGTTGATGGATCATAGGTCTCTAAGACTATCTTAGTTTATAGTGATATTCTGGATTAAAGTTGTTATAATGTTTTTCAATTCTGAAGGCTTCTCTAATGGCTATTGATGAATAACGAGAAGTGGAGGCAATGATTTTAGTTTGATAGAAGCAAATGTGATGGTTAGACTTGAAAGAGTGTTCAACGATTGCAGGTTTGTTAACTCGATTATGTTTGGTATCAACGATGTGTTCTTTAAAATGAGCTTGAATGGATCTACCTATTTTTCCAATGTAGTTTTTCCCACATGAACAAGGAATTTGGTAGACGCTCTGGGATAAGAAGGGGTAGGATTTATCTTTAGCTCTCCTAAATAATTTCTTAAGGGTCTTATGGGGTCTAAATATGGTTTTGATGTTCTTTTTAATTAAAAGTTTAGAAATGTTATCTGTGATGCCATGAATATGAGGAAAAGAGAGAATTTAAAGGGGTGGTGGGGAGGGTTTGGGGGGTTTGGGCTTGGGATGCAGGACTTGTTGAATTTTTTTCTTAATGAGGTATCTAGGTTACCCATTGGTCGTGATGGATTAGTAAGGTGCACTCTTTCATGATTAAGATGTTGGGGGTCATAGATTTGAACTGCTCTGGTGGTCAAAGTTTTAAGGACAACATATTTTTGAGAAGGGTGGTGATGGGAGTGGGCGTGGAGGTAGTGATCGGTGTGGGTGTTTTTTCGATACACTTGATAAAAGAGAGAGACAGCTTATTGTCAGGTGAGTAAGACATCAAGAAATGGAATGGAGTCATCTTGTTGAGTTTGCATGGTAAATTTAATGTGAGGCCTGAAATACTATTTAAGTGATTGTGAAATTTGTCAAGGGAGGTGCGTCCATTGGGAAAAATAACAAACATATTGTCTACAAACCGAAACCAACATTTTGGTTTGATGGAAAAAGAGTTAAGGGTTAGTGTTTCCAAGTGTTCCATAAATATGTTGGCAACAACAAGGGATAAAAAAGATCCCATGTTAATTCCTTCAATTTGTTCATAGAATTTACCTTTGAAATAGAAAAAAGTAGAGGAGAGACAATTTTTAATAAGATGAAGAGTTTCCTTATCAATAAATTGGGAAATGAAGTTGGCAGCTTCAGGGACCGGGATTTTTGTGAAGAGATAAATGGCATCAAAACTTACCATGGGATCATGATCACCAAGGTGTAGGTCCCGAGTTTTGTGAATAAAATCATAAGAGTATTTAATAAAAAATTGGGTTTTCCCCAAAAGGGTTTTAGTTTCCCAGGAAGGAAACGAGCACGGGATCTTCACTCAGTGAAACCATGTCATAGCTCCTTCATTCATGGGATATTAAAGAATACCCCTACTTTCACTAGATATTGATAATTACTTACAAAAATCCTTTTGTTGAGCCCCCCTCCCTGTACACATTTCCCATTAACAAACCCATATTTTTACGATAGTTTCCCTAATTTTACTAAAAAGGCCTTTTTGTACCCACCAAAACCTGTAAAACCCCCATACCCTATTCTCTTCCCCCCCAATACCTATAATATATTGACCTTATTTTTAACAATTTAAATCCCCCCTTTATGAATGAACGTGATAAGATATTGTTCAACAAGGTGAATCCCCCGTGGAAACGAGAGAGGGAATAAGTAGGGGAACTAGTGGCGCTGACAATGGGTTGACGTGGGATCTTATGGATTTAAGGTTGGCCATACATTTTTGGGTTTGGGGATTGTGGGGAAGAATGTTTTTTTTCATTAAGGGGTCAAGTGAAGAAGAGTTAATAGCTTTATAAACTAGATTGGTGATCTTGGTAATAGGATTGGAGGAAAGGGGTTTATAAGAAGACGAAGAGAGGAGATCTAGTAATTTTCTTTCAAAATCCAAAGAGTTCATCATGACAGTTGCATTACCTGTTAGTTTTTCAACATTAAGCTAGCATTATTAGGATCTTTAACTGAGAGAATAACAAGCACAACAATCAAACACAAGAGACAATGAACACAATGTTTTTCCTCAGGGAAACCATAAATGGAGAAAACCCTACAACTTCCTCAGAGATAGAATCGACACCAAAATAGAAAAGCCCAAAATAGTAAGTGATCTCTGACGGTAGTATCCTTCTTCTTATCTAGACCTAGTGTCTTCTCCTTCCTCAACTATGCGCTACACTTGAGTGTGTATAAGTTGTGTAATAAATAGAGACTCCAGCTCTCTATTTATACTAATCCTAGCATGAATAAAACCCTACTAGGGCCAACCTCTACTAGGAGATTCTAATAACCCTAGTGCCCCAAAACTACGGGGACTTTAACCTTTAGACAATTGAAGGGTTACCCACTATGACTTGACAAGACTTGTTTACATTATAGATCCTCCCGATCGAAACATCGGGGTATGACAACATGACTCAATTACATAATAGATACATCCCAGAATAAACATCGGGTTACAAGACATAAGATACATAGATGAATACATTTCAAAGTTACAAATACATCAACACTCCCTCTTAACTAGGAAGGTATTATTTCGACACAATTTTCAGCATTGGTCTTCTTCTCTGCATCAACTGGATCATCTTTTCATCTTCAAATATTCTTAGTCTTCAAGTATTCATCTTCTTCGAGTCTTCAATTATCCTTCATCTTCGAGTCTTCAAGTCATCTTCTTCTTCTTTATCACGGGATCTACATCATCATGACTATTGTCTCATCCCTGCTGGATCATCACTCAATCTGGATCATCATCAAGTATGGATCATCTCATCTGGATCACTTGATCTGGATCATCATCACAACTGGATCGTCACTTGATCTGGATCGTCATCAAGTCTAGATCATCTCATATGGATCACTTGATCTGGATCATCATCAAGTCCGGATCATCATCATATGCTATCTCATAATGGTGCTATCTTGATTCTTCTCGTCACATGAAGTTCTACAAATTCAATCCTGTAGGCCTACCCTTCATGTAGGTCTTCATCGGTGCTTATATTTGACACTTAATTTAGAATGGCCCACCCATCTCTTACATCTGAACTCATCTTTTCAAAAAGTCATGCCCAGCACTCACATCTAACCTCATCCTATCATAAAGGCCCAGCACTCACATCTAACCTCATCTTGTCAGAAAGGCTTAGCACTTAAATCCAACCATGTGCAAGCACATCACGTCGAAAAGGCTCTGCACTTATATCCGACCTCATCCTGTCAGAAAGGCACATCACTTATAGTCGACCATGCTTGAAAGCACTGCATCGACAAGGCTCAGCACTTACAAACCGACCATGCATGAAGCACCGCATCAAAAAGGGCTCAGCACTTACAAACCGACCATGCACAAAGCACCACATTGGAAAGGGCTCTGCACTTACAAACTGACCATGCATGAAGCACCACATCGGAAAGGGCATGCACTCACATCTGATCATGGAGGAACTAATCCTACCATCGCATCATAATGGCCTCAGTCCCAGACTGAGCTACCTGGTAACTGACCAGGTGCCTCCATTCCTAGAATGGCAGTTGCCCTTACATATGACATGGGAGGAACCTAATCCTTTAACCATGACAGAATGGTTCAGCCCTTACATCTGATCAAGTGGGAACACATCCCTCTATCACAATAGAATGGCTTCTTAGTCCTAGATTGAGTTTTCCTGGTAACTGACCAGGTGCCTCCATTCCCAGAATGGAAGTTGCCCTTACATCTGTCCTACTCGACAAAATGGCCAGTACTCATATCTGACATGGAAGGAACCAATCCTCTCACCATGACAGAATGGCTCAGCCCTTACATCTGACCATGGAAGGAACCAATACTCTCACCATGTCAGAATGACTATGGGTCTCATCACTTTCTCTTGGAGGAAACCTTGATCTAGAGAACACCAACATTCTCCTTGAAGTACTCGAACTTCATCCTAGACAATGGCTTTGTTAATACATCATCTATCTGTTCCTCCGTCGCAACATACTGGAGCTTCACTGCTCCCCTCTGCACCATATCCTTGATATAGTGATACTTGATCTCGATATGCTTCAACTTGTCATGGAACACTGGATTCCCTGACAAATTCACGCAACTCTGGTTGTCACATTGTATACAAGTAGCATCCAACTGGAGATAAAATATATCAGACATTAGCTTCCGTAGCCATACTACCTCACAACTAGTTGAACAAGCTGCGACATGCTCTGCTTCAACTATACTCAGTGCCACACAGGATTGCTTCCTGCTAAACCAAGAGATCACACCTGATCCCATACTGAAGCAACATCCTAAAGTGCTCTTTCTATCGATGGCACTGCCTGCCCAATCTGAATCGACATAACCCTCCAGGTTAATCTTCTAATTCAACTCATACTTGAGCCCATAATCAACTGTACCCATTAGGTACCTCAGAATATGCTTTGCAGCAATTAATTGAACATTTCTTGGATCTGTCAAGAACTGGCTCAAAGTGTTCACAGCAAAGCAAATGTCTGGTCTCGTGTTTGTCAGGTACATCAAGGACCCAATCATCTAACAATACATCATAGCATCAATCGACTTTGATGAAGCATCATCAATAGCAGCAAGTTCAATGCCATAGGTGTGGCCATAGCCTTACAGTCCATCATCCCAAACCTCTTCAGGATCTCTACTGCATACTTCCGTTGTCCAAGGAAGCTTCCATCCGTATTCTACCACACCTCCATACCTAAGAAATAATGCATCATACCCAAGTCCTTCATTTCGAACTTGGAAGCAAGCTTTCTCTTCGTATCAGCAATCAACCCATCCATACCTGTTACAAACAGATCATCTACATACAGTAGAAGCATCACTGGGTTGCCATCTTCAATCTTGTAGTACAGGTTGGAATCTGCTTTACTCTTGGTAAAGCCCAAACTGGATAGAAAGCTGTCAATTCTGTCGTACCAAGTCCTGGGTGCCTGTTTCAAACCGTACAGGGCTTTCTTCAATCTAAATACATGAGACTCCCTATCATGTGTCTTGAAACCGAGTGGCTGCTCCACATACACTTCTTCTTCTACTACACCATTCATGAAAGTAGTCTTGACATCCATCTGGTGTATCTTCCACTTCATCACTGTAGCCAGAGCTAGTACTGATCTGATGGAAGTGTATCTGGCTACAAGTGCAAAGGTTTCTTCATAATCTATTCCTTCTTTCTGAGAGGAACCCAAAGCCACAAATCTTGCTTTATATTTTTCAATGCTACCGTCTGTAGCATGCTTGATCTTGTAGATCCATTTGGAAGTTACAACTGACTTCCCTTCTGGTCTTGGGACAACATCCCAAACATTGTTCTTCATGATCGATTGATATTCTTTGATCATAGCATCCTTCCATTCTTTTCGTTCTACCGCTTCTTCATAACTGGAAGGTTCTTTGTCAATGAAATCACATAGTAAAGCTACATACCCAGAGCAGGATATGGTCCTCTTTCTTTCTCTATGATTCTCTTCTGGAGCCCCATATCTTTCTGTACCTTGGATAAGTTCTTGTACCCAAGCAGGTTTCCTCTTATGAGGATTCTTCTCCAGAGGTGGATCTATAGGTCTTTGTGGTTCTTCAAATTCTCGATCTTCTTCTTGAATTTCTTTGTTCATGGTTGTGTCATGAATTCTAGGTGCTTCTGCTTCTTCAGTTTCTTCAGCAGATCTCTTTCTGGATTTGTTGTAAGTTGTGTCTTCATCAAATGTCACATCCCTATTGATGTCAATCTTCTTGTATCCTGGGAAATAGATTCTGTAAGCCTTCGAGCTTTCAGAGTATCCCACAAATATACCCTTCTTTCCTGAAGGATCTAATTTTGTTCTCTTCTCTTTTGGAATGTGTATGTACAAAGGAAAACCGAATATTTTGAGATGGCTGACCTCTAGTTTCTTGCTGGAGAAGACTTCTTCAGGAGTCTTGTTCTTGAGTACTCTATGTGGAGTACGGTTCTGTACATACACCGCTATTCTGGCAGCTTCCGCCCAAAGATGCATAGGAATATCTTGATCATGAAGCATAGCTCTTGCAACTTCCATGATAGTTCTATTCTTTTGTTATGCAATCCCATTCTATTGAGGATTATAAGGAGTGGACAACTCCCTCTTAATCCTTGATTCTTTACATGGCTCTTTGAATTCATTTGATGCAAATTCTCCACCATTATCTAATCGAAAATTCTTGATCTTCTTTTCAGTGTGGTTCTCGATCAAGGCTTTGAATTCCTTGAATTTGCTGAATACTTCATCTTTGTTCTTCATGAAGTAAACCCATGTCTTCCTAGAAAAATCATCAATAAAAGAAACATAATATGCATACCCGCTTAGTGAGCTTGATGACATAGGATCGCATACATCGGAGTGGATGATTTCCAAGATTCCTTTTGCTTTTCTTTCACTACTTGGAAATGTCTTCTTTGTGTTCTTTCCCTTCGCACATCCTTTGCAGACCCCATCATGTTTTGCTTGCATTTCTGGAAGACCTTCTACAGCTTTGCTTGCAAGAGGTAGTGCTTTGTAATGCACATGTGCAAGCCTTCTATGCCAAAGTTCACTTGGCTCTACTATGTCATGGACCAAAGCTTGTTCTGGATGGCCCTTCAATTTGTACAAACCTCCTTCTTGTTCACCAATCACTATTGCATCATCAATAGTCTTTCCTTTTGGCCACATTATGACTTGACCATCTATGAATGCAACCCTCATTCCTTTTGCATCCAATGTTGATATGGAGAGAAGGTTCTTCTTGAGTCCTGGAAAAAACAACACTTCCTTCATTGTTATAGACTTTCTAGAGTTTAGCTTATAGGAAGATTCCCCACTACCTTTTATTGGATATTGGTAGTCATCTCCTAGCTTCACCTTGTGAGGTGATTCATGTTCTGATAGTTTCACAAAGGATTCCTTGAATCCAGTCATATATTTGGAAGCCCCAATGTCTATAATCCAATCATCACTTCCATGAGTAATGTTACCTATGAGAGTAGAGATCAAAACATATTCATCCTCACTTGAAGAATCTTCACTTTCATATCTGGTTCTCTTTGATGAAGGTTCATCATCATCTGCAGCATGAGCATGATGTCTTTTCTTGTGTCCCTTCTTCTTGTGAGAGCTACTTTTTTTCTTAGGACAATGTCTAGAAAAGTGTCCTTTTTCATCACATGTATCAAAAATGTAGTTAGACCTATCTCTAGGCTTTCTAGAGTTATTTCTATGATGAGAGTACTTACTTCTGTGATGGCTGGATCTGGACTTCTTGGATTGTACTGTGAGAGCTTGATCTTCACTTCCCATCTTCTCTTCTCGAGCTGCTATTCGAGCTTCTTCTTGAGAACATTATTCCCATAGTCTGCTGAACTTGACTAACTTCTTTCTAGCACAGATCCCTTGAATGAAAGAGTCCCATGTCCTAGGGAGACCATTCAAGGTGGTCATCACAATTTCTGCATTCTCCACTTCTTCATCTACTGCTTCCAATTTTTCCTTGATATGAGAAACCCTTGTGAAGTAAGACTGGATGGTCTCTGCATTCTGGATCTTCACATTCTTCAGTTTATTCCTCAGAGTCATCTTCCGGTTTATGTTCTTACCTTCAAACAATTTGGTTAGGGCATCAAACATAGCTTTAGGTGTCTTGAGGGAGGAAACCTGTGGGATAAGGTGATCCTTGATAGAATCAACAATGATCCTCTTTGACATAACCATCTTCTTCTTGTGTAAGGACTTAGCCTCATCTCTCTCTGGAACTAGAACCTCCTCATGGATGTAGGAGTCTAACTCATTTTCTTCCAGAACCAGGGAGACCCTATACTTCCAAGCTTGGAAGTTATCAACTCCCTCAAGATTTTCATCAAACTTGGTATGATGAGACATCTTAAACTGAGAACCTCAAATGGAAATATAAAATATTTAGATCTTACTAGTTCAAGATGTCAGATCTGGATTTGGAGCTGAAATCCTACAGTGCTGGATTAGGAGCAAATTAGGGTTTTGCTTTTCTGGAGTTCTGTCCACCCAAATGCCTTGAAATTTATCCCTAAATTCAATTTTAGGGAGGAGATCAATCCAGGCTTGGGCTCACTGAAAAATTCCTCTTCTGTGAAAAGCCCTAATTTTCGGCAGTAATGTTGGGTCCAAAACTGAAAAACCTCGGAATTGGATTCTGCTTCGACAAAAAGATGCGCCCTAAGGAGGAGAGTTATTCCACCTTAATTTTGCTGAAAATATATGGGGGAAGATCCACAAACTAGGAAGCCCTAGTTCCTGCAGCTACACAGTGTCTTCTTCTCACATTAGCTCTGATACCATCTTAGTTTTTCAACATTAAGCTAACATTATTAGGATCTTTAACTGAGAGAATAACAAGCACAGATATAAAAAACAAGAGACAATGAACACAGTGTTTTTCCTTGGGGAAACCATAAATGGAGAAAACCACACAACTTCCTCAGAGATAGAATCAACACCAAAATAGAAAAGCTCAAAATAGTAAGTGATCTCCGACAGTAGTATCCTTCTTCTTCTCTAGCCCCAGTGTATTCTCCTTCCCCAACTATGTGCTACACTTTGGTGTGTATGAGTTGTGTGATAAATAGAGACTCCAGTTCTCTATTTATACTAATCCTGGCATGACTAAAACCCTACTAGGTCCGGCCTCTACTAGGAGATTCTAATAACCCTAGTGCCCCGGAATTGCAGGGACTTTAACCCTTAGACAATTGGAGGGTTACCCACTATGCCTTGACAGGACTTGTTTACATTATAGATCCTCCCGATCGAAACATCAGGGTATGACAACATGACTCAATTACATAATACATACATATTGGAATAAACATCGGGTTACAAGACATAAGATACATATATGAATACATTCCAAACTTACAAATACATCAACATTACCTTTATCTTCCTTTATGATGATACATCGGGTTACAAGACATAAGATACATATATGAATACATTCCAAACTTACAAATACATCAACATTACCTTTATATTCCTTTATGATGATAATTTCATGGTTGGAATTCAATATTTTAAGAGATAAGATTTCCTCTTTGGGAAGATTAGATTTAGGAAGCTTGGTAGATTTTAAGATTCGGGAGAAATCTTATCGAATTTCTTCATCTCCATGGGATGGGAGATGGGTAGTAATAGATTCAATAAAGAACGAGATATCCTCAACCGCACAAGATAGAGAGCTAAAGATAAATCCAACCCCATCCTTTCCCAGGGCGTCTACGAAATTCCTTGTTCATGTGGGAAAACCTACATTGGAGAAATAGGTAGATCCATTCAAAACCATCTCAAAGAACACATCACTGATACCAATCATAATTGAGTTAACAAATATGCATTTGTTGAACACTCTTTCAAGTATAAACACCACATTTTCTTCAATCAAACTAAAATCCTTGACTCCACTTCTCATTATTCATGAAGACTTATTAGAGAAGCCATTGAAATTGAAAAACATCCTAACAACTTTAATCAAGAAGATGGCTATAAACTATGTCAGTATTGGAGACCTTTGATCCATCAACTTACTCACTATTGAAACCTTACTCATTTATTCACTGCTCTTTCTTTCTTACCTTTTCACCCTAGGTTTTTATTATTTTTATTTTATTTATTCTTATTTTAATTAATTAACTTATTTGTATGTCATGAATTCTTACCTTCCTATCTTTCCTCAATTACCCCCCCTAGTTTATTTGAACTAGCACACCCAGATAGTTTGTGGCTGAAACACATCGATATGGATCAAATGGTGTAAAGATAGTTATGGAATGGAAGACAATTTGGAAATATTTTTTTATTCATCATATTCTTCTAGTTAAATAATTTCAATTGTGAGTTATCCATGCCTAGCTACATGTTGTCATTGATATTCTTCCTGTTATCCATTTATCAACTATCAACTATTTTTATATTCTTTTTCTTTTTCTTCTAGTTATCTACCAACCTATGACTTATCCATGCATTGCTACCAGTTATTCATTCATCTGTTAACTACCAATTATTTTTTATATTCATTTTTTTATAATTGTTTATTTTGGATCTTGAGCAATTTCCATAGAATCAATATCGATAGTACACTTGTCTCATCCTCATTCGTAGAAGAAAAAGCATAGGCCCTAGTCCACCCCAAATCTC
>LPNX010124878.1:195086-341070 GCA_001517045.1 Pseudotsuga menziesii | reverse complement strand
GAGAGGGAGAGGGAGAGGGAGAGGGAGAGGGGGAGAGAGAGAATGAGAGGGAGAATGAGTTCTATCTACATCATTATTTCACCATAATCATTTCACAATGTTGATCACCTTGATATCACTATTCCATACCCATTTTGTGGACCCATTTCCTCCAATTATTAACAATTAAGGAGGTGATCTTTCCTAAAACAATTTCCAACTAGAAACACTATATGGTAACTTGTAACACAAGGGAAACCACAACCACTCCTATACTAAGAAAAATATTGATGACATATGTGGAAATATTACCAATTTGGATTCTCTTTTTGACCAACTAACCTAGTTAATGACACTCTTTCCTTCATCATCTTTAGAATACCTAGAGATAAAAAAAAC
This sequence comes from Pseudotsuga menziesii, assembly GCA_001517045.1. Lineage (NCBI taxonomy): Eukaryota > Viridiplantae > Streptophyta > Pinopsida > Pinales > Pinaceae > Pseudotsuga > Pseudotsuga menziesii. The sequence continues at coordinate 340,692 of LPNX010124878.1, read as the reverse complement.
TTCCCGCAAGGAAGGATTTGATTCATCAAATCCCCATGGGCCTCACTGTACTCCACTTGTCCATGATCCATTGAATCACATGTGGCATAGAATTCCTAAATTTGATCTCACCAAATATGATGGATCAAACCCCACACGATGGGTTGCTTGGATGGAAAATTACTCATTATTTGCATGGCATCATAGATGATATGTTGAAACTTAGAGTGGGTGACTTATATATAGATCTTGAATGCTAGCAATGTTGTCAATGGAACAATAAATCCTACATGGGTCATATTACTTAGAGACATTTTTTTTATGATCTCTATGAATGTTTTGAATTAGACAGTCATTATTTGGGGAAACTAATAAAGCTCAAAACATATAGCATCACCGAAGATTTCATCTCATATTTTGATAAACTATCCATCTACACTAAATTAATCTTGGATACTTTTTACAAGGAGTGGTCCAAAAGAAGAGATCCATAAACAAGCCTCAATGGCTCATCCTAGTACCTACTTAGATCTCACTCAAAGAGGTAGACAATACCAAAAGGTGATGAACACTCAAATAAAAAATGCCCCATTTATTCCCCATCCTCCACATATCTTCCCTTCCACTAATCCTCCCTCATCCTCTCCACCTCTGAATGTCCAAAAGTTAACCTGAGTTGAAATGGTGGAGCACCAATTCAAAGGTGTTTGCTACAATTGTGATGAGAAATATTCCCCTGGACATAAATGTAAAGAGAAAACTATATTTATGACCATTTTAGAGGACAATTCTGATGAGGACATTGAAATTACCAACCATGAAGTCCCTCATACACCTATGAGATACATTCCCCATCTTGATTGTCACATCCCCACCCCTCATCCTGACAATGGAGAGGACATGACCTACACTGTTGTTGTTGTCAAACGAGCGATTTAGGCCCATGAACATGATAATCAAAATGAATTGAATTTAAAACATACATAGATGCATTATACATGAAATAAAGAGCGGAATAAAAACACATTCATTCAGGCATTCTGCATGTTCATAGTGATTCATAAAACAAATATAGTTGCAGAAATTAAATACATAAAGAATACTTATCTTGAGAAGAAGCTTCCTTGCAACTAGCTATGTCATTGTAACGTTCCACCCAACCATAAGCCAGTGTGCTCATCCGTCTCTCAGCATCACTTCCACCCCCAAGCTAGGAATGATTTCCATAAGGAACTAGGGAACAACAGGCTTACACACAGCAAGACCATACACCCATAGTCAAGGAAACACATGGTTTGGTTTCACAGACTATTAGGGAAACAAGCCAATAACATGGGGGCCTTAGACCTACTCATCCAAGCCAAAAGCCACATCCAAACATAGTCAACCAGCTAACATATGGGTTCCTTGGACTTACTCAGCCAAGTCAACACAAGCATGCACTTCACAACAAAATACAATTGTTGGGTTGTAGAGAAACGTTTGGAAAGCACAAACAGAAATGGTAAATGGGGAAAAAAAACCCTAGGTGAGAAAAATACAATTCCAGGAATCATTCTTGGGTAATATTGGAGCAAATCATCCACCACAAACCCCCAAATTGTACATCTAGACTCAAAAAACGTTTCTGGATGTAGCAGGAGCAAAACCGACCTCTATTCACCCATAAATCAAGAAATCTTGGCTCCCTAACCACTGAGAAAAACACCAATGAATTTATGGGTATGGAATAATGAGGAAACAACATAAATAATGAGGGTAAAACACCCAACAAGATCAACTATGTGAGGAGAGGAAAAACATCCTATTAAAGCCCCCAAAATCATGGGTCTCTTCTCCCATTAGTTGAGCAACACAAAAATGACTTCCCAGCCATGGAGAAAATGGGTAAACTGCAGAAAAATGTGAGGGAAGATCCCAGCTTGCTCACAAGGAAAAAATGACCTCTTCAAACCCAAAGAACCATGGTCCCCTTCTTCCCATTCGTCGACAACATAGAAAATGAATTCTAGGCATGGAGAAAATGAAGAAAACAACAAGAAAATCGTGAGGGAGAAAGGTTAGCAAGCTTCAGCTGCATGAGAGAGCCCAAACTCCATGATAATGGGTGAAGAATGAAAGATATGGGTGAATAATGGATTGGGCATGCATTTCCAAGCATTTACTTGCCCCACAAGTCAAAAACACATTTTCCAAAAATGGGGGCTTCCCAAATTCGAATTTGACCTCCATACCTTTCCCATACCAAGGAAATAACTTCCTCAACCAACTTCTATATGACTGGGCACATAAGAAAAAATGGGTAGTTGACAACTTTATGGGTTTTCCATTTGACATTGGGTTTACCCCATTGGCTCAAGGGTTTGATTATTTCCCCCTCCCCATTCCTTGTGAAATCATGCCCCCATCTCTTTAATGTTGCGATGCATAGCTAGTTGTGGTATTTTTATTAATTGCATAGTTACATGATGTCTCAAAACATATTGTTCCTAGATAGCACATAAACCATCGGCATCGATTTTAATTGCTGAAATAGAAAACACTAAATCCATGGTGGGGCCCTTTCCTTGACCTCCACACCACGATTTATTAACACTATTTACGGCATATTCAATTCCATGGGGTTAAAACCGAGGTATTACACTGATTTGTTGGAAAAACCCCAAATATTTTTGCATGCCTTAGCTGGTCTTTTTGTCCCCCAAACCCTAAAATTAATTGGCCACCTCAAACATCACATGGTCATCATCTTAATTGACAATGGTGGCATGCATAAATTTATTCATCGTTATGTTTCCAAATAAACACGCTACTATATGCATGTTGTGAAATGTAGAAGTGAATGTGAAAATGTGTGGTTTCATATGGGTGTTTATTCCCTAAAAAACCACAATTTTTGTATTGATTTGGGTGGTTTTGATATTATATTTGGTGTCGAATGGTTGTGAACATTAAGCCATATCATCATGTATTTTAGTTCCTTATACATGAGTTTCCAACAAGCCAGCTGGGACATAAATAAACTCTCAAATAAATTACAATGAGATATCCAGATATTATCAGTTCACACCATATGGAAAATCTTATTAAAATGGTACATTTAGGCATTGTGGAACAATTCCATTCCATTCAAGTTTTTGATACCCCTTCTCAACCCATTCCTTCAAAGATGTAGTTAGTATTAAACAAGAACATATCTATATTTTACCACTAAAATAATACCCCATTCACGTGGAGACAATGATCAAATTCCATTCTACTCATGTTTGGTATCTTTCCACCCAACATATTCCCATACCACCATCCATTTTTCCAAAAAAATGAAATTGAAAATATCAATCAGAAGTTGGTAGTTGATAGTGTCATCTTCCATAGTACCAGTTCCTATTCGTACTTAGTTGTTATGGTCCTTAATAAAGAAGGAACTTGGAACATATATCTTGACTTCCATGCTTTGAAAAACTTGAAAATCAAGGATAAGTTTCCCATTCCTATCATTGGTGACCTTCTAGATGAGCTCAAGGGTGCTCACTTCTTTGCCAAAATTAATATCCACTCAAGCTATCATCAAATTCACATGAATGAGGTTGATGCTCCAAAATATATTTTCACACTCATGAAGGCCACTATGGGTTCTTGATGATGTCCTTTGGGCTTTGCAATGTACCCTCCACCTTGGAAAGTTTAATGAACATAAATATTTAAACCCTTTTTGTGTAAATGGTTCCTCATCTCTTTTCTTGAAATATGATTCATAGTAAAAATTGGAAATCCCATCTATACCATGTCGATCAGGTCCTACAATTCCTTCAATATAATCAAATATTTCTTAAAATATCCAAATGTGCATTTTGTGTCTTTGAAGTTGAATATTTGTGTCATATTATCAGTCGAAAGGGTGTGCATTTGGATCAAAGGAAAATTTAAAAATGAAAGATTTCCCCCACTCTAAAACTCTTAAATGCCTTAGAGGTTTTTTGGGTCTCATTAAATATTAAAGGAAGTTCATTTGGAACTATGGTAAGATTATAGCCTCACTTAAAGATTTGCTAAAATAAATCTTTCAATTGGAATTATGTAGCTAAAATGACTTTCTAGAACTTAAATGAGACTATGTGTACCATTTTGGTACTCGCTTTACCTAACTTCACCAAAAAAAATTCCTTCAAATGTGATGCCTTGGGTAAAGGCCTCAAATCAATCCTCGTGAAAGAAGGAAAATCATTGGCTTTTATTAGCAAAAAACTATGTAAGTGGCACTTGGGAAAATTAGCTTATGAAAATGAGATGATGACCATATTGCATGTTGTGGACATGTGGCATCCATACCTACTTAGGAAACATGTCTCAATCAAATCTAATCTTCACAACTCGGAATACTTTCTCAAATGATGAACTTCCTTTGCTCACAACAAAAAAAGGTCACCAAAATGTTGGGATATGACTGTGAGATAATTTCCCATAAGGGAAAGGAGAATGTGGTTGCATATGCTCTCTCTCGACACTTTGAAAAAGAAGGTTCCCTCTTTTGCCTCTCCTTCATTGTTGGTAACTAGTTGAATTTCATTCATAAAGAATGGTTGATAGATCTCATGCTTGCTACCATGGTCCAAAAATTTCAATAGGAACCCCATTCATATCTAGGGTACACTTGGCACAATGATGAGATTCATTATAAAGGACGTCTATAATTTCACAAGAAAACATCATTGAAATCATAGTTTTTATCTTAGTTCCATTCATCCCCCATAGTTAGTCATTTAGGATTTCATAAAACATATGAAAGGATCAAATGTTCATTTTTTTGGGAAGGCATGACGAAGGATATTTGCACATGTTTGGATAAATGTGACACTTGATAAACAAATAAATTGGATACCATGAAACCTCCAAGTGAACTTCAACCACACTGCAATATGGGAAAATATTTATATTTATTTCATTGTAGGGTTACCAAAATATGGAAATAAGTCTGTAATCATGGTTTTGGTTGTTTGTATTTGAAAATATGTTCATTTTTGTTCCCTACAACAACCTTTAAAGACCTATATGGTAGCTCAAGTATTCATAGTTAATATCTTAATATCGTCATAGATTTTGACCCCACATTCTCTAGCAATGTTTGTCAATAATTATTTCATCCCTAGGGAACTCAACTAAATATCATCACTTTATATTACCCCAAAATAGATGTTCAAACTAAAGCTATCAATAAGTGTATAGAAGTGTATTCGTGGTGTTTTATTATAGAAAAAATCCCAATGGGTAAAGTTGTTAGCTTTATCAAAATGGCGGTATAATACAACTTATCACACTACGACTGAAATGACTCCCTTTGAAGTTTTCTATGGCCAAAATCTGCCTTTGGTACTATCCTTCTTACCATGCATCTCTCAGGTACAAAAGATTGACAACACACTCACATATCAATCCAAAATTCTCTACATTCTCCAGCATAATCAAGTAATGGGTCAAAATAGAATTAAGCCACAAGTTGATCAACATCATTTGAAACACCATTTTGCAAAAGGGGATCAGGTAGTTCCTCTTGTACAACGCTATAATTAGACCCATCTTAAGGCCAACCACCACATTGAGCTATCTCCAAGTTTTATGGGCCCTATAAGATTCTAAAATGTGTGGACCCTATGGCTTATAATGTGGAGCTACCTAATTACTCCAAGATTCATCCCACCTTTCATGTGTACTTCTTGAATAAAGTGGTTAGACATCACTATCACATTCAAACTAGCCTTTCAAAATTGGATGAAGAAGGTTCCATTTGGTGGAATCCTAAGGTCATCCTTGACAAAAGGGGTTTTTTTCTCCATAATCACACAATCCAAGAGGTCTTGGTCCAATGAAAAGACACCCATACTGATGATGCTCTATGAGAACTAGCATAGATACTTCAAACATTTCCACATCTACAACCTTGAGGATAATTTTGTTTATTAGGGGTGAGGGAGGAATTTTATGGTCCTACCGTCACCCCCTTAATATATAGATTGTTATGTATTAAGACCATCTATATTAAATAAGGCCAATAAAGTAGATATATTGTGAAATCAATATTTGTAAAAAATCTTACTAGAAGGTTCCACCTATTAGAAATTCTCTATAGTGTGGAAGAAATAGTTGTAATAAGACTTATTAGAAGGTTACACCTACTACAAAAATCCTTCACTAAGAAGTCTTACTAGAAGGTTCTTTCTATTAGAAATTCCCTTCACGAGAAACTATTTATAACAAGAGTAGAAATAATGAAACAAAATGTCTTGTGAAGTATTTTGTAATTGGAACTTTGCTTCATTCAGAGGTTTCCCCCTTGAAGAGGCAAGTGAACATTTCTTTCATCAATAAAGATATTTCTATTGTGATATTTTACTATCGACAATTATCTATTATTATGGTAATTATATCTATTCATACTGAAATATTGTTTTATTTTGTTATTTATGCTTTGAATTTCCACTTATGCTATTAAGGTACATAATAGTTGGGGAACTGAAGCAAAATAAAGCATGATGTCAATTGGAGGGGAACACATGGTGGTTTGATTTATTTTGATATTGGAATGCACAATGATGTGTTACTATACAACATAAAGGAAAATATTGTCATAATAAAACAAATCATAACTAACAAATTTATCTGAATAGATCCAATGGATATGGAAATTCAAAAGTTTGATTCATTTAATGAAATAGTAATTCACTTAACTTAGTTTGGAGAAATTGTCCATGTTTCTTGTAGATATCTTCTCCCATGCAAAAACCCTATCCAAATCATCTCGTTTATTTGACACCTTGGTAAACTTACAAACAAATGTTGTTTAATTGGATCTAAGCTCATACTCTAATGCCATAGCTAAACATTGCTACAGAATAAGGTATTTTAATGTTATTATGAAAAAATAGGTATATGACTTCATTTTGTATGGAAGCATAGCTTAGNTATATATTGGTTCTTCTATTAACGTCAGTGGTACAAGGGGAGAAAACATTCAAATTGAAACTTGTTTGTTCGAATTTTATTCATATTGTACCAAATTCAAATTTGAACCTAGTAACTCTGGAACAAAACATTATTATATTACAAGAAACCAAAAACACAATAGTGATCAACATGTTTAGATATTATATATACATTTTAAGACACATGGATAAAAAGTATGAGGTTCAATCAATCTTTGCCATTTTGTAAAGCAAATATGTTCCTAAAATGTTGTCAAATTTTATTTTAGTGATTGTGAGATCCATTAGAGTGTGAAGAAAGAATAGTAAAAAAAGAAACTATGAATAATGAAATAATTATGGAATAGTACCCGGATGCGGGTGATATAGTTTCCAACGAGGACAAGGGAGATGATGACGGGACTAACTTGTCATCATCCTGAAGTCACCACCACATCACCCCCTTATGGCTATGATCATTTACACCAAGTTTGGACTAGGACATTCAATGGGACATCATCATCAACTCAACACAGATGGACTTCAATGTGTCACCCTGGTTCCTGGGTCATTGTGCCATTTGTTTTATGCCTTGGCCTCTCCATTCTCTAGGCCATTTGCTCTATGCTTTCATGCTGTTCTATTTCCTGCTCTCACTGGACCACTCGGATCTCTATGCTTCAATCTCAGTCTTTTTTTTATCATTATTCCTCGCCACTCCATTATGTCACGAAGGAAGCGAGGTATCCCTCTTCGTGGTCATTCTGGGAGAGGAGCCCAATATTAATGTCAAATTCTTCTCACTGCATAGGAGAGTAGAAAGGGTTATGATGATGATATTTTGGATGTTGTTCACCAAATGATGAACGACTGGGAGGACGAGCTATCTAGTGTCCTAGAAAGCACACTGGAGCAAAGACAGAACTACTAGGTCATAAATAACCTAATCATCAGGCTCATCCTCCGCTTCAAATCCCAACCCCTGGCTCCCGCTCCTCCTGCTTTACCTTTCCTTTGGCTCCACTTGCACCTCTGGAACCCCCACCCCCTCTGCCTACTCCAGCCGACTCCACTGTCCCCCTTGCATTAGCCTCTACACCTTCCTCTTCCACCCTCCCCCTCACGGTCCTATGGATTGTAAACCCCATCACTGAGCCATATAAAATCTCTTTCCACCGGCAAATGCACCCCTATAATAGCCGTTTCCAGAAAGATTTATCCTCTCCTGGTGAAAAAACCCCTTGTAGGTGACGAAGACAAGGATGACTCTCCCAGTAGTGAGGATTCAAGCTCCTCTAGTGATGACGCGTTGGACGTTCTGGAAGATCCAATTGATCCAGTCTCCTCTACCTTCGGTTGCTCCATCGTCAAGGATCCTTACCGCAAGCTTTAGCCAGGTTATGTTACTGGTTTTTTGTGCATTTCTATGGTGGGCTCTCCAAGGCCTGAACTTTTTTTGCTAGTCTTTCTCAGGATCCTTTATGTCCTTTTGTATAATGCCACTCTTTTTTCCTAAGACCTGTTTTCCCTCTTGGAGGGAGGGTCTGGTTCTCTTCTCAGAATGGTTCTACCTGCCAGTTCTTTTCGGTAGGAATGCATCTCTGAATTGTAATATTTTTGGTACCATTATTACCTTACTTCAATAGAATAGTTTCCTGAATTACAAAAAAAGAAATAAAGATGGAATAGTCAAAAGAAATCTTAGAAATAATTAAAAATAAATAACTTTGATATTTAGTAATTTTAGGTAATAAAAGGGGTGGTAGGTGCACAAGGTATCCTTATAGGTTATTCACTTAGTGAAACTATGCAATAGCACCTTCATTTATAGGATATTAAATCATACCCCTAATATCACTAGATATTGATGAATACCTACCGAAATCCTTTTGTTAAGCCCCCCTCCCAATACTATTTCCAAATTTTTTTAAAACATATTTACTAGATACCCCTTTTTATACCCCCCAATACCTATAAATCCCCAATACTCTACTCCCCCCATAATATCTACAATATATTGACCTTATTTTTCACAATTAAAAACCCCCCTTTTATGAATGAATGTGATAAGGTATTGGTCAACAAGGTGAATACCCTATGGGGAAACTGTTGGATCCCGATGGGACAATAGTGAATTCACTTTCATGGGGCCTTGTTATATCATCTAACAAGCAAGTAGAATGGTATGCCTTGATTCTAGGAGTGGATATCACAATTTCTACTAGGTTTCAGAAAATTAACATCCCAGGAGATTCTTTGTTGGTTATTAAATCTAAACAAAATGGATTAATAAATGCCAAGGACATCCAAGGGAGAATACAAAAGAACCATTGGAATCCTCAAAAGGATCAAAGAACCTATTTTAGTTCACATAAGAAGAATAAACAATAAGCAAGTAGCTTGATTAGCGACCCAACCTATTGCATTGGATATTCAAGGTGTTTGCATGGAGTTAATCGATGATCATCCACATCAAAAGTCGATATAGTAAGCATTATGGTAAAATGTTTGAGTACCCCAACGTCATTTATGAAGGGGGTATTTTCCTTATAATTGAAGGGAATTCGTTGTGGATGGTCAATATGCCACATACCTTGGAATTTAAAGTTTTCCCAATTGCATTACCTTGATCAAACCTACCCCTGGTCTCACATAAGTTGGGATTGCTGGAGTTTGATCTTGTTTCATTGGAGGATTGTGAGATATCTCAAACCATAGATTTTCCAATGAGATTTAGTCCCTTCTCTACATCAGTTTCAGTCAAAACCAACATCATTCATTATCTGGATGCAAAGGTTATCTTCTCATCATCAATGTCATTTATGTATTCTTATTTTATTGTATCAGGCTTATATCCTTTGGGGGACATAGAGGAAACATTGGATTTCTATCCTTGGGTTGAGGATTTGGGAATCCCTTGTATGTTCTAGGTTTGTTCTTAATCAAGTATATCTATTTCATCTTCGAATTTAGACCTCTATAGATTTGAGAATGTAATTCAAGAGCTGAAGAAACTAGTGTAACATGCACAATCATAGTTGGAAGGTATAATTGAGGCTATGCACCAAAATTCATATAATATTTCTCTGTTGGAAACTAGAATCGACGATATAAAGGGAAACATTAGAGTTCAAGGAAGTGAGGTGGTCATGATGGTTAAGGATGTATCGGAGATGTGATGCATGCTAGTCCAAGAAAGTCTTCTTCAACACAAATCCATTTAGGATTCGAGGGATATAGAGTAAGCCTTTATTCTTTATCCAGAAATGAAATAATTGAGTTCGAGTCTACAGAGAAAGGTGACTGAAGACTAGCCTTATGTTTAAATTCTAAACCAAATCTCCTCTTTTTTATTTGTATATATTTCTTTTATTTTGTTTTAGTGGGTAAATAATTCTATTTATATAACTCTAGAAATTTTTCTACTATAAACAAAACATTGTTAATTAGGTTATGGGATGGAGAAATTTTGGTGACTAAATATAATTCTCTAAATCTCCTCCAAAGGAGGGTGAAACTCTTTATATTTTTATGGTTTCTTCTTTCAACTCTTTAATATAAATCTTCTATCCATTCTGGTTCTTAAAAAAATAGGTTCGAGTAATAAAACCTTATACTTAATTAAGGTGAGTATATATACTTGTTAATGCGTTATTTTAATCTTGAAGTAGTTCTTTCAAGATTTTAAATTCCTCTTGAATTGGGTAATTAAAGATCAAACCATACAAATTTATATTTTTTTACACAATTAAATAGTTCCCTCTCGGTAAAGGAGTTGGCTAATCTCTATACCATTTGCACCTTTTCAGGTAAGATTGGTCGAAATCCTGCAACACAATTTGTTGTTGAGAATGAGATTTTCATTGTTAAAATTGCAATTTTTATTGCAAAAATGGATTCAAGACCCTCGATTACCCTTGGGGCACCCTGATTATGCAATTCCAATAACTGAAAACAACCCTTTAAACAATTTCCGCCGAATTTTGACCAGAAAACTCGTCGGATTTTGGGTGCAAATGGTCTAGAGTTTAGCTTACTGCCTCGGTAAATCGAGGTGTTGTGTTGGAGGGTAAAAAAGAAAGGTCATTCTCTACTATGATATACCTCTAATTGATGACTTATCTTTTTTGTTTATACCAAAAATAATTTTATATTATTTTGATTATGTGAAATTTTGTTTGTTTATATAGGTTTAGTAAGGGATTTTAACAAAATTTCAATGAAACCTTTCTTGTCATATTTTTCTAGTTATTTTTACTTGAAATTTAATCAAATTTTTGAGAAATATTATTGGAATTACAAATACAAGCTGTTTAGATTGCATTATTCAAGTGCATTAAGTATATGAAGGAAAAATGTGATTTAAGTGATGAAAACCAAATTTGACCAAAAAATTGTATATTTGAATTATGGTGATGATAACAGGAAAGGTCCAACCACATTAAAAAAATGTAAAAATTATTTAAATAGATAGTTAATCCTTAAGTAATGTTAGAATTTTAATGATTATACAAGATCTTTAAACATTTAGCATCCATTCATCATAACCATATGCAATATGATCATTGAATGAAAGAAAAACATAACAATGCAAAAGAACACAAAGATTTATGTTCAGAAACAACAAGGGATAAAACCCAACAAATTATTTAGTATAGATTCCATCACCAAGTGAAATGCCAAACCAATATAAACCCCAAAGACAACATCAACTTCTTCTCTTATCCAATGAGCCTCTTCTTCTCTCTCATGCACACTTGCTTGAGTGTGAGGTATGTCCAAATGAGAGGGGCACCTCCTCTATTTATACTCATCAGGTGAGTGGCCTTTTAACTTAAGTAGGTCTTCTTGTTTCTCTAAATAGGGTTTTAACTAGTTTTAAAAGGCCATCGAGATGTACATGTCCTTACCATGTGAATAAATGATATAACATCAAACATGGGGGAACCCATTTGATTATTGATCATTGATTTATACCATTAACAAACACAATACAATCAATTGATGTTGATAATGGGATTAAAGGTACTTAGCACATTTTAGTACGTGCAAATAAAGGTATTTGAAATTTACCTCTTTTACCTTTGAAGGTCAATTTTTTCCCTATAATTTCAAGTGAATATTGTGGATTGCTCAGTAAAACATTCACAAACCCATCACCATTAAGTTTTCTCTCATGTCAAACTATTTATTTTTCATGGTTTAGTTTCCCATTTTTTTCAAATATTAAGGTTTGGGGACCCCTACCCAAAATTTTAACTGGCACATGCATTGTTCTCTCTGATGGAATCACATTCAATTAGAAAGATAACTTCAACTCTATGTATAATATATAATGGAGTAAGTGTTGTAGCATTCTTGACTGAATTTTAGTATTCCCAGATTGTCGGGTATAACATAATGTTCGAGTTGTCTGTGCTCTTGCTAAGCTTCCATGCAGAATGGTTTCCAATAATTTATTAACATCCTCTACTCCATTCACTTGTAGATAGTAAGGAGAGGAGTGGTAATGTCTAAACCCAATCTTGGTTGCTAATTCTATGATCATTTTATTCTGAAAATGAATACCTTGGTCAATGAAAATCACTTTAGGTAAACCAAATCTAGCAATAATATGATTGAGTAGAAAATGTGTTTCTATTTCACTATTATTATTACATGTTGGCATGGATTTGACCCACTTTTTGAAGTAGTACATGGCCACAATAATGTAATTTTACCTTTTGTCAATGTCATATTACACATCATGAAATCCACCACCCATTTTGAAAACGGCCTAACAATGATAACAAGATACAACAAAGCAAGATACATGTATTTTTCTAGTGACAATATAGCATGGATGACACTTTTGTATTGCTTTGACACAATCTTTAAAACTTGAAGGCCAATAATATTCTGGACACAATATCTTTCAAGTTGTTTCCAACCCAAACAAATCACTTCCACATGCTCCGCAAATGGAACTCAATTAGAACCTTCTCAACTTTATCATAAATTAAACATCATCTCAATATCAAATCAACTCCTCAATAATAAAAAGTGTTACCAGTGACATCATAACATTTTTTCAGGATGCCATATGCACTATTGATCCTTAGAATTGAGAGGGTACGCTTTCTATTTGGATATACACCGACATTTCTTTATACCATAGGTCATTTGAGTTGATGAGGAGAATGTGTGTCATGTAACAATTTATTTTCAGTTGGTTCTTCAATTGGATCATCAATCTTGAGAATTGGTGTACTAGTGAGAAATCTCTTTAGTTGTTGGAAACTTTCTTCATACTATGGGTTCCATTCAAATTTGAATCCTTTCTTGTGTAATGATGTAATTAGATGTGTCACTTTTGAGAAACCATCTATAAATAGTCTACATCATCATGCCAATCCCATAACTGATCTTACCTATGACACAGTTCTATGTGTATGACATCCCATTATACATTCAATATTCTATGGATCTAATGCAATACCTTACTCAAATATGATGTGTCCCAAATATTGAATCTAATTTTGATAAAAAGAACATTTACTCAATTTAGCATAAAGTTGATTCTCTCTTAGCACCTGTAGTGCTAATCTCAAGTTTTCTTCATGTTGTTGATTTGATTTAGAATAAATAAGAATTCCATATAAGAATATAATGACAAACTTATCCAAATATTGTATAAATATGTGATTCATCAATCACATAAACGTATCCATTGGATTTGGTAACCGAAATAACACCACTACAAACTCATTATGACCATATCTAGTTATGAAAGTTGTTTTTTCAATGTCTTTTTCCTTTATCCTCACCTGATGAGAAAGTGATCTCAATACCATTCTTGAGAAAATCCTTTCTCCTTTTAATTAATTAAACAAATCATTGATTTTGGGTAAAGGATACTTATTCCTCACAATGACCTTGTTCAATTTCTTGAAGTTAGTACACAACCCTAGCATTCCATACTTAGTATTTATAAAAAATTATTGGTTCTCCCCAAGGAGACACACTTGGGTACATGTATTCTTTCATCAAAATATCTCCTAGTTTCATCCTCATTTCCTTCAACTCGGGTGTACTCTTTATATAGGGAAATTTGGAAATAGGGGAACTCCATGCACCAAGTTAATAGAGAAACCAATGTCTCTTTTATAGGTGGAAACCCTAGTGTTTACTCAAACACATATATGAATTTTTGTTATACTGAAAAATCTTCGAAGATTGGTATTTTACATTTTTTTGGTTCCTCCACATTATCTCCATATAACTGGCATCCTTTCCTAAAACATTTTTTCAATTGCACAAGTAATATTTCCCTTATGGAAACAGGCATTATAATTCCCGTATCTATATTCATCAAGACAAGTGAGAGTATTGTTATGGAAATACAAAATACCATGATATGCATCCAACCAATCCATCCCACGAAGTACATCATAGGAACCAATTGGAATTATGTTCAAATTTACAAAAGTATGGATTCCATTCATATCTAATGGACAACCTTTTACTAACTCGTTGATTTTACTCTTTGATCTAGTTTCCAATTAAACCATCAATGATTTATCATGCTTACTTGTATTTAGCTGAAATATTTAAACCAAATTAGGACCATTATAACTATGACTTGCTGATCCTAAATCAATTAAAATGGAAATAGGTTTATTTTCATTCTTACCTTAATCCACCTCAATAATATTGTAGTACTTATTCTTGTTGTCTAAAGTTGAATATAGTATGAGAATGTTTATAGCTACATTCATTGTTATACTTGATTCTTGAATTATTTATACACTCACCATTATGTCTCTTATACCAGGACAATATCTATATAGGTGATGTCCTTCACATCCCTAACACTTTATTTTCTTCCTTGTTTCTTTTTCACATGACCCTACCATCCTAGCACTGTGTTCAATTGGGTTTATTTGTGTTGTGTCCCCATTTTGGTGACATATGGATCATCCTAATATATATTTAGTCCCTGTGATTTTAGGAGGAAAATCCATTAAGTTGTTGGGATTAAATTTTGAAAACCAGACAATTAATTAGTTAAAAGTAGATATTTCTCCTAGTGTTTGAAATGCACCTAAGTAAAAAAAATTCATAAATAAATTTTAATGTTGATAAAATAAATGAGGATAATAGGACATGAGGATGCATAAGAGGATAAGGTTTGACCAAAGGAACCTTGCAAAAGAAGAAATAAATGAGAAATTATATTATCTTGCAAAAGAAGAAAGAAAGGAGAAAGCACCTTAAAGATGGAAAGCAGAAAAAATAAGGAAACATGATAAAGCAGTGAAAGTTGGCATATAAAGTAGGAAGGAAGAAAAATAATACAAAACAAGAAAGTTGGATAAAGAAAGATAAAGGAAGAAAATAAAGATAAGGAAGAAAAGAAGGATAAAGAAGACAAAAATAGAAAAGTAGAATAAAGCAAGATAAAGCAATAAAGCATGACAAAGAAGTAAAAGCAGAAAGAAAAAAAAAGCTCCTAAAGAAAAATATTTCTAATATAACTCATGAGGGAGAAATTGGTCAAGTTACCTTGTAAAAGAAGCAATATTTTCTATAAAATAAGGCCAAAGTATCACTTTCACATCTTTTGACAGTTTGTGTTTTGTATTGAGAGCAATTTTGCTTCTCTGACTTGGGAGATGTGCCCTAGTCCAAGATGGGAGATGTTCCCATTATATTGAGAGGATTATGGAATTAAGCCATTTTCACTGATTTTTATTTCATATTTTAAATATTATCCAATCAAGTTCAAAATCTAGAAAGAAGAACTATAAGTTTTTAGTTCAAGTTCTCCAATATCTTTTATCTTTCTCTTATATTATCTATTATTCTCTGAAGAGTCAAGCCATGATTGTAATGATGAATCCTTGTGGAATACCAGTTGAATTTTATGACTATTTATGAACCATTTTTTAGTTCTAAAATTATTTCAATAAATAAGTTCGCATCTCTTCAATTATTCCAATACCCTCTCCAGAATTGCATAGAAATTAACTAGCTTTAAATGATCTTTCAGTAATGGAACTTCTACTCCATGAATTCAAATTATTTTTGTTATTAAAGTTTTTTAAGCCCTTAATGAAACTATAAAATGTCTTAGTTTTGATATTTGATATCATTTGAGGTCATTTGGGAAGCCTTGAACCAAGACTAGTTGAGTTGTCTCGGAGTAATCCTAGTTCAACTTTTCCTTCGAAATTGTGATAGTTTTCCCATGAACATATGATTTATACCTATTCCAATATAAAAAAATATATTTTTAATATGATGGATTTCCCAGAATCCTGGAAGTAGAGTTCATCCTTGTTGATGCTTGAAACCTAAAAGGTCTGAGTGCTTTGTGCAAAGGAAACTTGAGATTGTGAAAATCCTTTGAATGAATGCTGATATAATGAAATTATGATATATTTTTCAGACTAATCATGACCACTTTTCCTATCCATTACCCGAGTCTTAATAAACTTGAGATGAATCCAACACTGTTTGAGCATAACTAGTCAATCCTAGTTCATTTCTAGCACCTAGTTTTTAGTCTTTCTGTTTGGTTACTTGTGTTAGAGTTGATATCTCTTTCATTTGGATTCAATGATATTATAATGGTATCATATCATTTTCCTATAAACCTTCTCAATTTTTCATTAATGATTTCTAGAAAAAATTCAAATCCAAGTAGAAAGAGACATGTCAAACATGGATGAGAAAGATGGGTTCAAACTTTTTGTCCAATGCATGCTCAAAGGATTACAAGATATGTCTCATAATATCATTGAAAATGAACAAGAAACCAAATATTTATTGTCTAATAATCTAATAAAAAAGGAGGAGCATGAAGTGCAGAATGATTCAAATGCTTCATGGGAAGATCAGTATGCTAAGTATCAAACTTTGAGTAAAGAATGCTGAAGAGATTTACCGTTCAAATACTTTTGTGAAGCCAGATCTAATTTTTTGAAGAAGAAAGAGAAAAGATAAAATTATCTATCCACAACCATCAAGGATATCCATGAACCACCTAAACTTGTAGATGGTGAAGTAGAATCACTTGGAGATAAACTGATAGCATACACCTAAATTTGCTCTAGTCAAAGGAAGAAGAGGAGTAGAATGAACACAAGTTGCATATGTGAGTCTTATGGTGGAATAAAATAAGTAAGAGAATTATAGAACCAATATAGTCCAAAAATAAGATGATGAGGAACCATGTGCAATTGAATACCCAGTATCCCATGATCATGGTGTTGGCCCTGTGGGAGGTAAAATCACTTCCAGTTTCTATGTTGGTGATTTAAAAATCATTGCAAAGGAGGAGGATGTTGTTAATGGTGGTAAGGAATATTTTGGATAAGATATAAAATAATAATATAAATTAGATTTTATGTCACCACTTGAGCTTCTAAATGAAGGAAAAGACAAGCCCACACCATTTGGGTGTGAATTAGAGAGTTTGATGGAAGAGCCTTCCACCATAGATTTACCACATGAGGAGGAAAATGAAAATCAAAGGTATGATGTAAATTTTTATGTTTGAAAATTTTACATTTCATTCCATCCCTATGAATTACCCTCCACTTCATACCATGGAATTTATTTTTGCAAAATATTATAATGTTGACATGTATGTTGAGAGTAATATATGTGTTGTGAATCCATGCCACACGAAAGATGATGTTAGGTATCAACCATTGGAAGGAGAAAAATTAGTAGAGTATCTTTTTTCATGAGACACATCATTTGAGGGGATCACTAAGGGAGAATCAAAAGAAACTCGAAGAAACCATGAATAAATTTGTTGACACCAATTCCTTGGTGACAAGATGTGGTTGGAAAGATTCAAGGGGAGAGTTGGAAGGAAACTCATTTTTGGAAGAGTTCATAGAACTCAAAGAAGCCATGATAAATATGAAGGAGAGTTACATGAACTTACTTTCAAATAGAGAAAATATCCTCGTGGTCGATGAAATGTATGATTGTGTACTCAAGAAGGAAGTAAAAGAGTTGAAATGGCCCCATAGCGAATGTAAGGCTACATGTGAGTGTTTGAAGAGAACCCAAGAAGCACTTCAAGATTCAAGGTTTCAAATTGATCTACTTAAAAAGGAGTTGAAAGTACCACACCCTTTATATTGCATGGAAACTGATCATGTGCATATGGTAGGAGACACTTTGGATGTGACAAAGGAACCTCATGTGGATGATAAACACGAGGAAAATGTAGATTTTCAGGTTGTTGTGAAGAGTTGTGATTAAAAATATTTTGTACAAGCACTTGTTGGGTTTGAAAAGAAGAATGAAGATCCTATATCCATGGAAAAGTTAGTTTAAGACATGCCAATTGAATCAACAATAAAATATGATTATCTATTCATGTATTGGGTAGATAAATATATTGTTGAAATGGAGGCCCAAGGATGTACAAGTATTGCTCGCATCTGTAAATAATTTGTTGACATGCATGCCTTGAAATAAAGACTTAATGAGTTTCCTATATGGAGAAAAGACTTAGATTTGAAGAAGGTGGTTGATTACATTTCACATAGATCAACAATCAAAAGTGTTTATTTATCCATGTATTGGGTGGATGGATACATATCCAAGATGGATGATTCATCAAGGTAAAAAAAAAATCTTTTGTGATCATTTTTTTCGTTTTACTAATATTTTCTTACCATGTGAGCAACAACATGAGATCCCATGGAAGCCATATGATCCTTCCAATATGCATAGCATCACACAGTACTCTTACTTGAATTGGTTGGATAGACTAGGTGACATAATAAGTGTTTTCCAAAATATTACCTTTCTTGAGGAGGATATTGGAATAACTTGTAATTTCCCTTTTTTGAAATTTTGGAGAAATGCACAAATTGGGCAAAATTCAATCTTAACTAGTTATGACTCTAGAGGTTTCCAACTTTCACCAAACGGTCCCGAATTTGAAATGAGATGGTATGGTGAGTATTAAAACATCCAAAGTTGTTTTATGGATACTTTTTATCATACTTTAGTCCTATGAAAAGTTTTTTTGGGCTAATGAAAAAATTACCAAAATTACTAGGAAATTGTGTTCAAATTCCCCCAAGGGTGATAGCCAAATCAAGTACGACCCTCCAAAATTTAAGAAAATAGTATGGGAATTAGTATAAGACATAAATTAATGTCCTTAATAATTTTTATTAAGTTTTGAAAATGTATTATGTTCTGCAACATTTGTAGGGTAACTTTCATTGAAATTACCTAAGGCAAATTTGCATTACTAGCTAGACTTTGACATAGGAAAGGTAGAATATATGGTTATGAGTAATATGAAACATGGTGGTAATGTATGGAATATAAATTTATTCCCCAACAGCATAAAACTCAAATGAAAACCCTCCAACAAATCTGATACAATACTCCTCCAATATTGAAGCCAAAGTCATGGAAACTAATGATTCAATGGCATGAGAATGCAAGCTTTTCACACATGAGTTTCTTGGATTTCGACCCATGGAGGTTATGGAAATTGAATTACAGAGTAATAAATCATATATTTCTGTCACAACATCCTAAAACTCATTTAATATCTCTCATACAAATCTGGTATAAAATTACTTCAAGATTGAAGCCAAAATCCATGAAGACTAGTGATACAAGGGCATGAGTATGCAAGCTTTTCATACATTTATTTCTGATATTTTGACTCACAGATCATGTGTAAATAATATTACATATCCATAAATCATTTATTTCTTCCCCATCATCATAAAACTCATATAAATTTCCTCATACAAATCTGACATAAAGCTACTTCAATATTGAAGCCAAATCCATGAAAACTAGTTATTCAAGAGCATGGGGAATGTGAGCCTTTCATACATATATTTCTGAGATTTTGACTTACATAGAATATGTATATGTTATTAAAGAGCCATTAATAATTTATCAAATCTTTGGCATGAACTATCCTCAGCAAGACGCAATAATCACTCCAACAAGTGCACCATCAAATGAGAGTGTGGGGGAATGGAGAAGAAGGAATGAGAGAATGGGGAGATATATGAAAATTTGAATGTATGGAACTTCAAAATTTAAATAAAACTCTTTCATTTATCTCTGATGAGAGGTATTAATGACCTCTCCATCAACCAAATTGGAAAGGAATCCAACTCCCTCGAAATTGGTTCACAAGCAAGGAGAGTGAACACTCGTTGTGCAATGGACAAGCAAAAGCTCTCCAAAATTTCAGAGGCCAGTTAACAAATGATAAAAAGATATTATCCTTCCTCATGAAATCCTTTTATTAACTTCATGTATCCTCCTAATTTCTAATTTCCCTCCATGATATTCCTCTAACTCATCTTAGTGGTTTAGTAACTCTCATGACACTTGTCTTCCTCTTCATGCTCAAATTATTTCCCCAATTCGAATGGCTTCCTGTAACTCCCAAATTAGACCTCTTGGTGGATAATTTTATCCCTAACATGTTTTTTTTTCATATGTAAGCAATAAGGTCCGAATTTGTCATACTTGCCATAGAATCTTCCATCATTTGTTGTCATAGAGTGCATAGAATCTCCTTCCAAGTGGCACACCTTGTCTTCTAGTCTCTTCCTCTTCCATGAAAGAGTTACCCTACTTTACCATTTCTAATTACTATTATTGGGAATATAGCACCTTCTATGGACAGAAGCTGTTCCTCTGGTTTGAATGGTTCAAATCCAGAACAAATAAGTAACTACTAGGTTGAAGACCTTCCCTGAAAGCTATGAATGCCTGGAATAAAACTCTGATGAAAGACCTGTAGACCTGTAGAAGCACATCAAACATACAACGACATCAAATATACCAGAAAACTATCCATGGATTCATATCAGTGACTAAGGAATCCAATAATATATTTGTGAGATTAAAACACAACAAATATATGGGAAGGAAATCAACTTTGCATTAATAAATGAATGAAAGAGCTTACAACCGTTTTCCCTTAGTGTCGATGTACTCCTTCACAAAACTATCACCTCATCCTCGATAGCTCCAACTTGCTCCTCTATGCTCTCTAATGGATTAGGCCAGGATGTTAATTCAACATGATAACTTTACTTCTTTTTTCTCCTCCTCAACCATGGAGTATGAGCTTGTATTTATAGGGCTCAAAGGGATAGGAATGGTTGAGAAATTGGTGGGTGAGGTGGCCATGAGATCCTCAAAGGAGAGATTTCAAGCTTAACTGACCCAGGTGAGTAGGGATAAGGCTAGGCACGAGGCTCTTGTTCTAGAAGCTTCATGAAACCTCTTTTTTTTACGTTTTACCAAGGGCACTGCTTATACTCCTTTACGACAGAGCGGTGAAGGATGAGAGCCGTGCCAAAAAACAAAGGTTAAAGGTAGAGGCACTACCAAGTTTCCACATGAATTAGGTGGTGCTGCGTAAGGTACTGCTTATCTGCTTGAGGGTAAGAGTGGTTCTAAAGTTTTGTATTCTAAAACCAACACCTAGAGCATGTTTCACTTCAAGTTTTCGGATTTGAGGGAAAATATTTGTGCTAGGGAACTTATCACATGCTAGTGACAGATTTTGAGTGTAACAATTACTTGGATCATTATATGATATTTGAAACCACATTACCATCCAATAATGTTACATTACCCATGTGTTTGAATTTGGATGAATATCATGCCAAGTGTGCGAGGAATCTAGTCACCCATAGGCTTCACAAGCTTCCAAGTGTCTTCATGAACCCATGCCACTTTATTTTCTTAGAATTTATCATTTATGTGACCCATTTAAATGTGAATATATTAAAATGAAGTCATTTTGGGTCCCATATCCCCTTATTACAAAATTTATGTCTCTATCTCAACCTAGGGAACTAGTATGTTGGTGAAACATTATTTGCAAATAGCCTTATTTTGAAATTATTTAATTGGGGACATGACATACCTTCATGGAAAGGATATTTTTCTCTAAAGGAGAAAGATGATTTATTTACATTTGGATCAGCATCTATGAGTTTAAATTCACTCATGAATGGAATCAAAATATGTATTGCATAGAATAAGACTCATGGTAGTGATGCAGTACCAATTTGGTTATGGGATCCTGGCATCATTTGGAATGACATATTGTTCCAAGTGATCAAGAATTTAAGTGAGATTATACATAGATCATGGGATCATAGAATTCCATGGAGTAATAGAGTGTTCCTTATGGTATGTGATCTTGGGAGAATGCATTGTATTCACTAGGATCCAGGAGGGCGAGCTAGCCTTCATTTCCAGAAGTTCATCCATGAGGAGCAATGGGGGGATTTATTACATGGAAAATCATATGGTGGAATGAATCAATACTCTCCTTCTTGGTGGATTGGGATTTTTCATGATCCTTTTTGTGGAGACACTAAGTAGTGTAGAGGAGGTAGTAGGAGACACGTCCTTAATATGAGGTCATTTCGGACCCTAGGATCGTATTTGGTCTAAACTATTTCAGCTGGAGGATTCATGTAGCAATATGTGAGATAGAAACACCTCTCAAGAGGAATAATATGCATAAGGTTGAGTAACTTCCCAAAATTAATATCCATGTTTATAAGCATCATCAAGTACAATTGGAAGAAGAAATTTTACAATGGACAACTCTTTGTATCCATGGTGTGTACTTGGGACTCACTTGCGTGAGAATTGATTTGGTTGATGCAACTATGAATTCACATACCTATATGAGAAGAGAATATGCTAATCACTTTGGTAAACTTGTGTTGATTCTCTTTGATTATATTTTGGTTCATGGTGGGATGTTGAAAGAAGTGCACCCTTGGTTTGAAACAAGGGTAATTTTAGGGGTGAAATTTATCCCATGGGCTATTTTCCCATGTTTTTTTCCAAAAAAAATTCGTCAATTTGCATTTTTTGAAGCCTTGTTTCGCCCAATTTTGATGGGGTATAATTTTCTCACACTCAAAATCGCAAAATTATTATATAAAATATATAAAATCCTAATAAAATGAAATATTTTTAGAAAAATATCGCTAAATATTTATAGTTGACATTTTAAGAATTGGTAAGATTTGCCAACATTTATACACTTTTAAATAAGTATGGTTCCTTAAAATTATCCCTGGTTTCAAATCTATGTCATGAGTTTAGGTAGAGAAATCATTGCATATCAATTTATTGAACATGAAGTTGGAAGGACAAAGATATTTCATTGTGGTCCTATGATTGAGCATGGTAAGGGCGATGGACCATGTAGAGATTCATTTCAATTCATAACAAATATGGCTTCCCAAGGAAGTCAAAGAAGTTTTCCATGGGATGAGAACTTTGGGAAAGTTTTCAAAGGAATGAAGAAGGTAATGGTAACTTGTTCAATGTTTTTACACCTAGTTTTTCTCCATCATTTGTTCTTATAGATATATGGAAATGCCTTAATGATGAAGGATTTGTTGCAGCTGCAACAATTCTCCCCAAAATTTTAAATTTTGGGGCCCCTCCTCATCATTTAGAATTTGCGTTGGTTCCGTTTAATCCATAAATGTTTGGTCTCGTTCTGACTTTGGTTGATTCTGAAAATGAATTTGCGACTTAGAGAATGCTTGTGTTAAGATTTTGTTGTGGGTCGCGGGATTGAATTCGGATTGCTGGTTTGAAACTCGTCAGATCAATTGCCCTTCGAACGAACCATTGTCTCTGAGGTGAAACAGTTTGACCTTTGGTGATTTTAAGTTTTCTAAACACTTAAGTTTTCTTATGATCGGGCGTCATTTTTATGTGAAATCGGAGGCTGATAGCCTTTTCCCATCCGCCGTTGCGGCTCCCAATCCAATTTGCCATCCGAAGTGGGAATTGCCCCGACTGCCGATATGCGTTAACTTTTCTGTCACATGTCCGAAGCCTTCTATTCTACCGTTGTGGCTGGGAAAGCCCTTTACCTTCCAATGTCTAAGCCTGGCTGACTTCCGATCTAAATTTTCCCACCCACGTCGCGTGTCTTCAGCCTCCCTTTCCGCCATTGCGGCTCTCAAAGTCATTGAGATTCCAAAAGGGAAAGCCGTCTGATTTTTGATTCAAGGTTTTCCCACCCGTCGTTGAGTACTTGTAGCCTTTCCTCTTCCACCATTGTGGCTGGTCGAATCCTTTGACTTCCGATGTCAGTATCCTTCCGAATTTCACCGTGGTGCAATGGGTCATTTTCTTGTGGAATAGTCATTCAATCGGTAGAATCTGATGTTGTGTTTTGAAACGCCATTCCAATGAATGATGCTTGTCGATTGGTTGTAGGATGGTTCAGGAGATCGGTCAAACTACCGTGGCGTGGAGGAAGATGAACAGTTTGGTAGAAGCTAGGTCGAAACTAGCCGGATCGCAGAAAAATGACAAAATGAACGGTGATAGGGGAGCAGCTCTGAAAATTCCAGCAGTTATTCAGCCAATCACGAGCATGCGAGATAGAGGAATATGAAGCATTAAGGAATTGAAGGGTCAGGCGTTTGGGGGGCAGCCCAAGCAGTCTGTAGCTGTAGTTTAAATATTTGAAAGTAGAACTGAGAAGGGGCTTTTTCGCTGAAAAAATGTGTAAACTCTTTTGCTTGTAAGAGGAACTACTTCATTTTACAGTCAGAAAATGCAACTTTTTCCTGCTGGAGAGAGCGAAATGTGGAATGTACCAATGCAACTAAATGAATAAGGTTGAAGAGGAACTATTTTGTTTTTAGCTGTGTTTCATTTACTATGAGATTATTTAACTTCCTAAACCTATGTTCTTGTTAAATGTTCTTCAGTATCTTTTGGGATGTTTTCCACTGTGAGTAATAAATGTTGTTCATAAAATAATTGGCTATCTGGTTGTTTAAATATCTGTAATTGTTCGTGTGTCTTGAAAGAAGTGTCAGCTAACTATAACTCTTCATAATGCATGTACACAATGTATTACTCACTTACAAATGACAATCCTGCTCCCTAGGGATAGTTTAGGTAGTTAGTTTCTTTTCTTGTTGTCTGTGATTGAGATGCTACTGAGTCTAAAATGAGAGGTAAGAACCTGTACATCACGTTGTGACTGCTCCTCGCATCTTATCACCCTGCATGGTTAATTAGGCACTTGCATGTCATACATAAGTCAAAAAATACAAAAATATACACGGTGGACCGGGCCGCAACCGGTAAAGTCTTGGTTTTGTTACTTTGACATACGGTAGCCGGACTGTAAACCGGATGGATTCCCTATACCAAATAGTCAATGGGCTAGTTGGGAATGTTGATTGGGGAGAATCCATTTCTGTTGTCGCCTGCGAGTTTCCAGGCCTCAATAGTTTTGGCGCTAGAAGGAGGGCCTCCAGTGTATGGCTGGCCGAGGAAACCCATTTTCCCGAGAATATTCCACCGGTAACAGTTCTGAAAGCAGGAGATTTCATAATCCAATTCCAGAAGAAAGAGAACATCTATATTCTGTTGGCAATGAAATTATTAATGATTTGAGAAGACACACCAGGACATATGTAAAGAAGATTGGAGGATTTCCAACCATCCCTGAACTGCCCAGAAGAGAGTATAAAAAGAAGGATCGTCCTGAAGCGGAAGGCTCAGTGTTGGTTGGAGACTGGGAAGATCTTGTAGAAACAGCCTTACAGGAAGTGGTGCTACCTTTGAATCAAGAAGGCCCAGAAACCCCTCACATTTCTCCTGCTCACACTCCAGTTGGTTCACCTCCTCACTCTCCACCCAGACTCATGGCTGGCGTAAACGTAAACCAACCACCTAACCCACCAAATCTGCCACCTGCATGGAGAGCCAGATCACCCTTAAACCTGACCCCTCCGTTACATGATTTGCCTCAATCCTTTGAAAAGTTACTGCCTAAATTCAACCCCAATGAGAAGATACTAGTAGATGATCATCTGCAGAGTTTTTACTTGGCAATAGAAGGATTAAGGGCTAGGGAGCATGAAGATGTAGTCTGCAGACTATTCCCTCATACCCTTAAAGGAGATGCAGCATCATGGTACTTTGGGTTGCCTGCTAACTCTATCCCTGATTGGGATACCTTTGAAAGAATTTTCAGAAGTAAGTATGCAACTCAAAAAACTCATGCAGCTCTCATGAAAGGGCTGTGTGCATTGAAGAAAGAAAGAAAAGAAAAGGTGCACAGTTTCACACAAAGGTTTACAGCCTATCTCAAGAATTTCTCTGAAATGTATAGGCCTTCAGACAAAGTTTTGATTAAATTTTATACTTCAGCTTTAGGTCCTAATCTGGCCATGTTTGCCAAAGGCAGGGCCAAGCCTACATTGATGGAAACCTATGAAGAGGCTGAAGTAGTGGAAGCTGAAAGAGAGAGTATTGAACAATATCCAGAGCAGTCAGGAGAAAAGGGTGCGGGAAGAAAATCCTTATTGTTCACTAAGCCTAAGGAAGAAAAGTTTCCAGATTTGGAAAATATGGCCAAAATGATGCAGAAGCTTTCCAATAAAATCATAGATATGGAGAAAGAAAAGGAAGCACAAAAGTTTTATAAGCCATATTATAAGAAAAGAGAGGATAACCACGAGTCTCAACCTCCTCCTCACAATGCTGCATCCATGAATTTAACAGAGGTGGGCTTGGACAATTTTTGCACTTTCCACCAACAGCCACACTCTGAAAAGAATTGTCCTCAATGGATTAATTCGATGACGTTGGTCATGAATCAACTGTTAGATTCCAGATTAACAGAAGAGGGAGAAGAAGAAAGAAAAGAAACTTCTACTTCTACTTCTACTAAAGAACAGGAAGAAGAAACCATGGCTTTATGGAATTCTTTCTCATTGTATGATGCTGAAGAGGAAAAGACTCAGGGGTGTAAATACGTTATGGAAACCAATGTAGCCACGAGGAGCCAGGGGACGGTTAAGGAAGACAGTCTTATACTCCCAAAGATTAAGAGGCTGCAGAGAAATGTTAAGAAGAGATTTCAAGACAAATATTTGGCTGATAAAATTCCAGAGTTCACTATTACCAGCCAAAATCCTAGACAGAATGATACCACAGCCAAGCCAAATGCAGATAAGGAGAATGCTGATAGGCCTCATCCCATGGAACAGCAGATGGATTATGACATTGTGGAGGATTTAAAGAAGATAAAGGCGAATGTTACACTATTCGAAATGTGCAAAGTGCCACAGCAAAAAGAAAAGCTGTTGAGATCCCTTGAAGCATCAGATGAGAAGACGCCCACTAACAATCAACCAGAAGAAGAAGAAGATATCGGAGAGACCAGCAGTGGAGGTAAGTCCAAGCACAAGAATCCACCTTTCCTCCTTACTTTTTAAATCTTTAACTACAATGTACATAATTGCTTGGTAGATTCAGGGGCAACTGTTAATTTCATGCCGATATCTGTCTATAAAAGAATCAATGGGAAGCCTAAGCCATCCCTGTGGAGAGTAGTTCAGTTGGATAGGACAGATGTGAAGGTAATCGGTGAGATGGAAGATGTCCTAGTTCGTCTAGCCTCAAATGATAAAGTATGCCAAGTCATTAATATCGTGGTGGCTGATATACCAGATGTGTACGGCCTTATCCTAAGCAGAGATTGGTCGGCCAAACTTAATGGATATTTCGCTTCTGATTGGTCACATCTGTGGTTGCCATACAAAGGAATCCTGAATCAGATTAAGATTCTAAGAGAGCCTCATATGAAATATAACATCACTCAGCTGGATGAGAAGAATGTACCAGTGGATTCTGTCTTGGGAAACTATTTTATTGAGTTGGAACCAGGGAATTACCAAGCGGAAGAAGCCAGCAACACATCTGACACCCAGCCTGATCTCCTTCGATTCTCACAGGCTGATGAGATTGACTGTAAAATAGTAGACTTAGTAGTAGGAGTAGATTTGTTTTCAGTAGTTAATGATTTTTGGACTTTATTTTTCGATGGCTCTAAGACATTAGAAGGGTCAGGGGCTGGCTGTGTCCTGATTGACCCACAAAAGATTAAACATTTCCTTTCATGTAGATTAGAGTTTGAGTGTACTAATAATACAGCTGAGTACGAAGCACTGGTGCAGGGACTAAAGAAGGCAATTGGATTAAAGGTAAGTAGTCTAAAAGTTTTTGGGGATTCTGAAATTATTGTGAAACAAATCCGGAATCAGATACATTGTATTTCTCCTCACTTAAAGGCTTACCAGAATGAGGTATGGGATTTGTTGAAATATTTTAATGCATTTAACATTATTTCAATTCCAAGAATTAAAAACGTAGCTGCTGATCTGTTGGCCACATCGGCCACTAGAATTGTACCCACTAATAATCGATGTTCTGTCGAACTACTTTTCAGGCCCTCCGTACTAGATATGATCACCAACTTGCGAGTGTTCGACGATGATCAGGCTTGACAAATGATGAGGTCTTTAAAGGATCCATTA
Source organism: Pseudotsuga menziesii (assembly GCA_001517045.1). Classification (NCBI taxonomy): domain Eukaryota; kingdom Viridiplantae; phylum Streptophyta; class Pinopsida; order Pinales; family Pinaceae; genus Pseudotsuga; species Pseudotsuga menziesii. Next base: position 312,359 of record LPNX010124878.1, on the reverse strand, counting down.
TAGATGATGAGGAACATCAGGCCGAGATGAAATATGACAATTATATTCCTAAAGGAGTCAGAACGTTGGAAAAAATGTTCGATTTAAATGAAAATTTCAGAAGACCATCCAACGTAAAGACCCACAGCTCATTGTTACAGTTCGAGCTGATAAATGTGGGGACTGAAACGGCTCCTAAGTTCGTGAATCTCGGCAAATGTTGTTCGCCAACATAGAGAGACAAATTCATCAATCTATTTAAAAAATATAAAGATGTTTTCACATGGACATACGAAGACGTGAAAACGTATGATACCAGCATCATCAAGCATGTCGTTCCCATTAAAGAAGGCATCAAGCCATATCAACAACCTTTGAGAAAAATGCATCCGAAATTGGAACCGCTGATTCAAAGTGAAGTGAAGAATTTATTGGACGCAAGAATCATCTTCAAAGTCAGAAACTCTAAGTGGGTATCAAATCTGGTACCAGTAAGGAAAAAGTCTGGAGAAATCAGACTCTGTGTGGATTTCAGGAACTTAAACCATGCATCAGATAAAGATAACTATCCCGTGCCACCCATGGAGCAGCTGCTACAGATGGTGTCAAGTTCTGAACTATTTTCATTATTAGATGGTTTCTCTGGCTACAATCAACTATTAGTAGCCGAAGAAGACAGATTAAAGACAACATTCAGAACTAAATGGGGAACCTTCGCATATAGAAGGATTCCTTTTGGGATGATTAATGCTGGAGTGACATTTCAGAGGGCTATGGACATAGATTTCCGTGGATTGGTTGGACGAATTGCTGTAGTGTACCTTGACGACATTACAATATTCTCAAAGAAAATAAAAGAACATGCGTTTCACTTAAAGCAAATTTTCGAACGATGCCGAAAATATGGCATCTCCCTCAATCCTAAGAAATGTGTGTTCGCGGTCACAGAAGGCAAGTTGTTGGGTCACATAGTTTCAAAGAAAGGAATCTCTATAGATCCAAAAAGAATCAAGGCCATTGAACAAATCCCCTTGCCCCACAATAAGAAAGGGATGCAGTCTTTTATGGGAACTATAAACTTCGTGCGAAGATTTGTCCCTGATTTTGCTCAGATTGTTAAGCCACTGCAGCAGATGGTGAAGCAAAATGCACAGTTCAAGTGGACAGAGAGTGAAAAGAACGCTTTCAGCCAAATTAAGACTGCTGTTGCACACGCACCCTCCCTGAAAAGCCCAAACTTGGATAAAGACTTTATTCTGTATACATTTGCGTCCGATGATTCATTGGAATCTGTGCTGATGTAAAAGGAAGATGGGGGGGATGAATTCCGAATAGATTTCATGAGCACTAGTCTTCAAGGGGATGAATTGAACTACCCAGCCATTGATAAGTAGGCCTACGTAGTATTTAAGGCAGTGAAGCAATTCAGGCCTTATATTTTGAAGAATCGAACCAAGGTAATAGTCCCCTACCCAGCTGTAAGATCCTTTCTCATTCAAAAAGAATTAGGAGAAAGAAGGGGCAACTGGGTAACAGCTCTTCAAGAGTACGACCTTGAATTCAAGCCAGCTTCTATAGTGAAAGGTCAAGGGTTGTGCAAACTGATGACTAAAAGTGGGAACTATGAAGAACAAGCCTGGGAGGATGAGGCCGAGTTACAGGTAATGGATGTATGTCCTTTATTTACAGCTCTCGAGTCTTGGTACAGAGACCTCGTGCATTACCTGTAGGCAGGGCTGTTACCAGATCATTGGAATTCCAAGCAAAGAAGAGCGCTATGTCTTAAATCAGCGTCTTATCAAATTTTTGAAGGGGTATTGTTTAGAAAGAATTATGACGGGGTTCTTCTCAGATGCCTAGAAAAGGAAGATGCGAAGAAAGTAATGACAGAGTTACATGACGGGCCTGCTGGGGGACATTATTCAGGAGACACTACAGCCCAAAAAATCCTTAGGGCAGGTTATTATTGGCCTACACTCTTCAAAGATGCACATGCACATGCCAGGATATGTGACATCTGCCAAAGGTGTGGTGGGAGACAACCTAAAGCAGTAGCACCCCTAAAACCTGTGATGATCACGGAACCATTCAAGCAATGGGGGTTGGATATTATTGGAGAAATAAAACCGAATTCTTCTCTCCAACACAAGTACATTCTGACTGCTACAGATTATTTCACTCACTGGGTCGAAGCTATTCCGCTACGCAAGATAAATGAAGACGAAGTCATCAGCTTCTTACTAGACCACATCATGACCAGGTTTGGAGTTCCAGTTTTGTTAGTTTTTGATAATGCTAAATACTTTTCATCAATTAAATTAACTGCTTTTGCTCATGATAAAGGAATAAAATTGCATTATTCCGTTAACTACTATCCACAAGGGAATGGCCTGGCTGAATCCTCTAATAAAAACCTGATTAGAATCCTAAAGAAGACTGTAATAGAAAACCAAAGGAGTTGGCACTCAGCACTACCAAACGCCCTGTGGGCTAATAGAGTCACCCCCAAGTCTGCAATAGGAGTGTCACCTTATACCCTTGTCTATGGTAAAGAAGCCATCCTTCCTCCCAATATCATGCTACCTTCTTCCATACTAGCTCAAGAATCTAGGGGGTCGAATGATGAAGTTTTACAAATAATAATATATAATCTCCTGAAAGCAGAAGAGGCTAGGTCTAAAGCTAAAGAACGCTTTGAGCAACAACAAGAGACAGTTAAGAGATGGTTTGACAGACATAAAGCTGGAACAAAGGAATTTGAATTAGGGGAATTAGTCCTCAAATGGGATCACCCCCATGATGAGAAAGGAAAGCACACTAAATTCCAGCAGTTGTGGATAGGCCCTTTCCAAATTACAGCAAAGCTTGGCCCTTCTACTTACAAGTTACAGGATCTACAGGGGTGGGAGGAGAACCTACTGGTAAATGGTTTGGTTCTCAAGCCTTATTTTTCCTGAGTTGTTTGATTTCTCATGTCTTGTGTATAAATAATCCGTCTGGTAGTCTTTTGAGTCATGTTTTTCAGTTTGCTTTAGTTTGATTTTTCTTGTTTTCAATAAAGGGGACGAACCTGCGGTTGCATGAGGAACATCAAAAATTTTGGGAGTGATAAAAAATTTAGTGATCAGACTGTGGGTTGCTGTTTATATTAAATATTTTCTTCCAGCTTAGTCGTTTTCTTGAATAATTCTGTGTGCATTGAAGTCCTGCTTAATCCCTGTGTAATAAACCGGATTCAGAGAGTCTGGAACACTATGTTGGGGCTCCATCCACGTCACATTTAAATTGTTCTAAGGAGCGATAGTAGAAGACCCATGGAAAGGATCAAGGTGAATAGTATATTAAATATAAATGATCCCATACCAAGAAACGAATGCCAAAAGGCAGATAAGAATCTAAGAACTCCTATGAAAAGCATCACACATCAAAGCAGATGCTGAATCATAAGTACTAAATTGCCGAAAGATCCTCTCCGTCCGTGAGCTTAAATTTGAAGTACACCACTCACACAAAAGGACACTATGGGATAGAGGATCCTGAAGTAAAATTCAGCAAGAAAGGCATGTAAGCAAACTCATATGAAAAGGGACAAAAGTCCAAAAGCACAAGAAAAAGTGTTAAAATGGCATGGGAATGAGGAACAAATGAATATTTCTATTTACCATATGCTACAATCCTGTGGTGTCCAAATATATTAGCCACCTGAAGACAAAGGTAATAATGAAACTCATCCTCTGGCCTCAGCATAGTGATCTGGACTTAACGATTCTGGTTTCCACTCTCCCTAATTGGACTATCATCAATGAATTAAGGGTACACACTTCTGTCATTTGAGAAATCCATATCGCTGGAAGAATTCAATATGAGGCTTGTGTTGTTAAATAGTCTGTCACTCAAAGGTTAATCGCCCAGAGATCTAGGTTCACCAGGTAATCGCCAATTGTTGCAGCTGCAACAATTCTCCCCAAAATTTTAAATTTTGGGGCCCCTCCTCATCATTTAGAATTTGCGTTGGTTCCGTTTAATCCATAAATGTTTGGTCTCGTTCTGACTTTGGTTGATTCTGAAAATGAATTTGCGACTTAGAGAATGCTTGTGTTAAGATTTTGTTGTGGGTCGCGGGATTGAATTCGGATTGCTGGTTTGAAACTCATCAGATCAATTGCCCTTCGAACGAACCATTGTCTCTGAGGTGAAACAGTTTGACCTTTGCTGATTTTAAGTTTTCTAAACAATTAAGTTTTCTTATGATCGGGCATCATTTTTATGTGAAATCGGAGGCTGATAGTCTTTTCCCGTCCGTCGTTGCGGCTCCCAATCCAATTTTCCATCCGAAGTGGGAATTGCCCCGACTGCTGATATGCGTTAACTTTTCCGTCACATGTCCGAAGCCTTCTCTTCCACCGTTACAGCTGGGAAATCCCTTTACCTTTCGATGTCTAAACCTGGCCAACTTCCGATCTAAAGTTTCCCACCCGCGTCGCGTGTCTTCAGCCTCCCTTTCCGCCGTTGCGGCTCTCAAAGTCATTGAGCTTCCGAAAGGGAAAGCCGTCCAATTTCCGATTCAAGGTTTTCCCACCCACCGCCGAGTACTTGTAGCCTTTCCTCTTCCGCCGTTGCGGCTAGTCGAAGCCTTTGACTTTTGACGTTAGTATCCTTCCGAATTCCGCTGTGGTGCAACGGGTCGTTTTCTTGTGGAATAGTCGTTCAATCGGTAAAATTTGATGCTGTGTTTTGAAACGCCATTCCAATGAATGATGCTTGTCGATTGGTTGCAGGCTGGTTCGGGAGATCGGTCAAACTACCGTGGCGTGGAGGGAGATGAACAGTTTGGTAGAAGCAAGGCCGAAACTAGCCGGATCGTAGAAAAAGGACAAAATGAACGGTGATAGGGGAGCAACTCTAAAAATTCCGGTATTTATTCAGCCAATCACGAGCATGCGAGATAGAGGAATATGAAGTGTTAAGGAACTGAAGGGTTAGGCGTTTGGGGGGCAGCCCAAGAGGTCTGCAGCTGTAGTTTAAATATTTGAAAGTAGAACTGAGAAGGGGCTTTTTCCCTGAAAAAATTTGTAAACTCTTTTGCTTGTAAGAGGAACTACTTCGTTTTACAGTTAGAAAATGCAACTTTTGCCTACTGGAGAGAGCGAAATGTGGAATGTATCAATGCAACTAAATGAATAATGTTGAAGAGGAACTATTTCGTTTTCAGCTGTGTTTCATTTACTGTGAGAGTATTTAACTTCCTGAACCTATGTTCTTGTTAAATGTTCTTCAGTATCTTTTGGGATGTTTTCCACTGTGAGTAATAAATGTTGTTCATAAAATAATTGGCTATCTGGTTGTTTAAATATATATAATAGTTCATGTGTCTTGAAAGAAGTGTCAGCTAACTGTAACTCTTCATAATGCATGTACACAATGTATTACTCACTTACAAATGGCAATCCTGCTCCCTAGGGATAGTTTAGGTAGTTAGTTTATTTTCTTGTTGTCTATGATTGAGATGCTAGTGAGTCTAAGACAAGAGGTAAGAACCTACGCATCACGTTGTGACTGCTCCTCACATCTTATCACCCTGCATGGTTAATTAGGCACTTGCATATCATACATAAGTCAAAAAATACAAAAATATACACGGTGGACCGGGCCGCAACCGGTAAAGTCTTGGTTTTGTTACTTTGACCTACGGTATCTGGACCATAAACCGGACGGATTCCCTATACCAAACAGTCAACGGGCTAGTTGAGAACGTTGATTGGGGAGAATCCCTTTCTGTTATCGCCTGCGAATTTCCAGGCCTCAACAGGATTGAATTGTGAAAATGGTTGCAACCCATGCCAACAATATGAAATGGATCATAGTTAGCTACTACACTCTCTACTACTTCAAGATGTGGTAAAGCACAATTGTCCAAGTCTTACATCGATTATTTTCACTAATCTTTTGATACATGATAGTTGAGTTTCAGGAAAGGTCACCGAAACAGTCCTTATGAACATATCATATCCTCTTGTTCATAGGAATGGAAGTTTATTGATGGATGATTGTTTCCATGCTAATTTTTTCAAGAAGAGGTGGTCATTCTCCACGTTTTGTTCAATTTCAATCCAAACCTTGCAACTAGACATGGATTATTTTGAAAGCAAGGTCATTCATGAGTTAATGGTGAATAATGGAAAATGCAATATTTACAAGTGACCCAGGAGGATCATCTCTTATTAGATCACATTTAAAAACTTCAAATGTAAATAAAATGTTATAGTGTTGAATATCTCATCAATATATTTCTGGAAATGCTTATTTCACACAAAAATACCTTCGGATGCAAAAGTTATGAAGGTTCAAAGTTTTGACAATTATGGTTAAAATTGGCAAAAAATGGTTATTTGGGAAAATTTGTAAATGTAAATTTTTATAAAAATTTGGGGATTCCATGGGATTCGACTCTATGATGTCCAAAGCCTGCCAAATCCTTCACATGTCCTCCTGACCAACTCCAATGCATGTATTCCTTGTAAGGTTTAAGGGGAAACTGGTGTATAAGTTTGAGCAAGGTTTTGTTTTGAAAAAGGGGAAAGGCCCTCGACCCCGTGGTCAACACTGAGACAATATAGTTCGTTGGAACCAAACCATAATATCTATATCATATCCAAACCAACCATATATTATATTGTCACAACATATAATATTTCCAACACACCAAACCATATAACAAAGTCGAACCATAACACATGCCACCAAAAGTGTTTTGTGGGGACAGGTCTGTGGGTTTGACCCACGAGCTACTCCCCTCCTTTCAAGTGCTTTAACCAATGTTCCACTGATGCTACCTATTAAGATATTTGGTGAATATTGGTTAATATTTTACAGGCGAAAAACAAGCCCCAAATGAACCATGCGACCACCATTTTGAAAACAAAAAACAACCTGAAAACCACGGTTTTTGGCATGAGTTCCGAGATGGAGAACATGGTTGATTCCACAGATTTAGAGGTAGTTTTGCACAATTATCGAGGTGGTATTAACAAACTTCCTGAAGTGGTATTGCATGGTTTCCAAGGAAGTTTTTGCATAGTTCCCGAGTTCTGTACAATCATTAATGGGAACATATCCTAAGGTGGAACATGTACAGTTCTGTACAATTGTAGGAAGAGGGTGTTCTCGATATGTGTTCCAGAGCAAGTCCGAGGAAAATATAGTCAACTTTATACTCATTTTTCTCAGAATTTTGCAATGAATTTAGTGGTGTTGTTTGTTTATGTTTGTGACTGACAAAACTTAGAAGTGTTTCTAGGACACTCATTTTGTAAGATTTGAAGACTTAATATGATCGAACTTCCAATTGGATGTGGCGCGAAGACATAGCGCAGGAAGGATGAACTTTGTTATCAATTTTTGTCTTCATTTTATGGTTTGCATATATCTTTTATTTTCTTATGTGATTGATTTAAGCATTAAAATTTTCATCCTTTAAGATTGCTTATGAGTATTTAAAATGCAAATTCACGTCCAAATTTATGGTTAAAAAAGATATAGAATATTTTTAGATCAACTTTGGTATTAGAGCAGCTTAACCATTACATTGTGAGTTTATGTTAACAAGATCTAGGATAAAGCAAGGTGAAGGTGTGCTTAATCTAGATATTAGACATGCACATCGAAGAGAGAAAATAGAAGATGAAGACTACTGAGGAGAATATGAGAAGGCCTTCTGTAAGGATTTCTATTAGATGGAATATAGAGTAGATTTTTTTTTTTACAGATTATCAAGAGAGATTGGAAAAGAAGAAAACAAATAAGGAACAAGCAAAGGATAATGCTTTGGGAAAAGGAAAAGACACTTCTGAACCTTCTTTTCCATATTCCTCTTCGTCTTCTGGAAGTTCTATTATTTCTTCTTCAAATCCAAAGAAACAACCTCAGAAGGCTAAGTATGATTTACCTTATTTAAAACTTTATATTAACTTTGATTTTCCCACATATAATGGTGAAATTAACGCAAAAAAACTAGATGATTATATCAAGAAGATTTAAATGTATTGCAATATTCAGAAGCTTGCAAATGATAAAGCAAAGTCTCAGTTGGCTACTTTCCCACTTGGAGGTACCACACTCATCTGGTGGGAGAGTAAGAAACGGGAAGATCTCCTTACAAAAGGAAAATTTATTTCTTCCTCGTATGAATTTATTGTTGCGTTAAAAGATAAATTTTTATCCATTAGGATAATACAACAAGACATGATGGATTAGAAAACTTTAAGGAAAGTTAAAGGCCAAAATGTACAAGAGTACACTCAGGAATTTAGAAAAAAAGAGCTTTGATTTTGGGCATACCTATTTATACTCAAGAAACTCTTCTCAATTTTATTGGAGAATTACATAATTATTTCATCATACAATACTTATGTTTAATCCTACTAACCTTGACAAGGTATTTATGCAAGCCACACACATTGAATCTAAAGGGAAGAGTTTTCATGATGTTCCTTTAGCTGAATCCATCCAGTCAAAAGAAGGCAATCCAAAAGGGAAAGACAAGCATGCAGCTACAGTGAGGAAAGGAGAAGAGAGGCCTACATGCACACATTGTCAAAATCAAGGGCACAAAGAGGCAAAGCGTTGGGTACTACTTCTAGAACTAAAACCGAAGTGGTTTAAGGATCGGAAAGGGAATAAAACTGCTACAGTTATCGTTGAGGACCTTGGATCATATTCCGAGGACCAAACAAATATAACAATCATAGGTTTGAAAGGTAAAGCTATTGTTGGTAATGATTCTAACATTGGTTCTTCATGTGCTTCTTATTCTAAAGATCATGTCAATTCCGAGGATAAAAGGAATGCATTGTTTCATATATAGGTGATTACAAAACAAACTAAGATCAACACACTCATAGATAGTGGATCCCAAGCTAATATCATTTCAGGAGAAGTAGTTAAGCAGTTGGGATTAACAACAAAACCACACAAGAAACCTTATCCATTAGGTTGGGTGTGCAAAGATAAAAAATTACAAGTAACAAAACAATGTGATCTAAAGTTTGCAATAACATCTAAGTTTGTAGATGAGAATGAATTTGATGTGGTTCCACTAGATATCTATGGAATTGTGTTGGGTAGTCCGTACTTATATGATCGAAAATCAATCTTCTATAGAGAACATAATCGGTATCACTTGTTTAAAGAAGGAATTGAGTACATAGTACTTTCACATTCATTTTAAAACAATAAATCATTGGGCACTCCACTACAATTAAAAAGGGTTGTTAATGCAAGAAGGAACTTTGGCACTTATGTCTATACAATATAAGGAGAAAAATAATCCTAAGCATGCAAAGGAAGTTTCATTTCACTACAATGGACCTGTTTTGGTTGATAGTGGTTCTATGGTAAAAAATCAACATGATATGGGTACAATCTCTTACAAATCTTGAATTTTGATATTCAACTTTCTACTAATTAGCAGTTTATGGATGGCTTCAACAAATTTGAATGAAAAATTGATTGAAGAAGGGATTAATGTACTTGACAATGGCATTGCAGTGTTGATTATTGTTATGTTGAGTCAGATGTATAGGTTCTAGGAATAATGGAAAAGTGATACGGGACAAGTGAGATGAACATGTCCTCACTTGAATTCTGGATGAAAATACTCTTTTGGTGGTCCAAAAGCGTCTCAGTGGGAAGGTTTGATCTAGGAGGATCATCTCTTAGTTGATTGAAGTTAAAGTCCTAAAAATGAAAATTAAATCTTAAAATGGTGTAGAGCTCGTTAAGAGATTTACGACAACACTTGCTTCGTGTAAAAAACCTCCATATGCAGAAGTTATGAAGGTTTGAAGTTATGACAATTATGGTTAAAATTGGCAAAAAAATGGTTATTTGGAAAAATTGTAAATGTATTTTTTTTATAAAAATTTGGGGAATCCATGGCATTCAATCCCATGACCTCCGAATCCCGCCAAATCCTTCACAATTCCGCCTAACCAACTCCCATGCATGTATTCCTTGTAAGGTATAGGGCGCAATTGGTATATGAGTTTGAGCAAGGTTTTATTTTGAAAAAGGGGAAGGTCAAGGGCTAAGCCCTCAACCCCATGGTCAAAACCGAGAACATATAGTTCGTTGGAGCCAAACTATAATCTTTATATCATATCCAAACCAACCTTATATTATATTGTCACAATATATAATATTTTCAACACACCAAACCATATTATATGCCAAAGTTGAACCATAACACATGCCACCAAAAACGTTTTGTGGGCAGAGGTCCACGAGTTTGAACTTGCAACCTCCTCCCCTCCTTGCAAGTCCTTTAACCAGCGTCCCACTGATGCCACTTGTTAAAGGATTTGGCAAATATTAGTTAAGAGTTTACAGGTGGAAAAGGAGCCTCAAATGTACTGCGTGGCCACCATTTTGGAACCCCAAGACAACCAAAAAACTAGTATAAAACCACATTTTTGGGCACAGGTTCCGAGACAAAGAACGTGGCTGATTGCAAAAATTTCAAGGTGGTTCTGTACAATTACCGTGGTGGTATTGGAATTCTTATTGAGGTGGTATTGCATGGTTTCCAAGGGGGTTTCTGCACATATTGAGAGGCTTTTTTTGCATAGTTCTCGAGGTCCATATAGTCATTAATGGGAATGCATCCTAAGGTGAAATTCGTGCAGTTCTGTACATTTCCAGGAAGAGAGTGTTCTTGATATGCATGCCAGAGGAGGTCTTACGTAAATATAGTCGACTTTATACTCATTTTTCTCATAATTTCACAAGGAATTCAGTGGTGTTGTTTGTTTATGTTTCTGATTGACAAAACTCAGAAGTGTTTCCAAAACACTGATTTTGTAAGCTTTGAAGACTTAATAAGATTGACCTTCACATTAAATATGGCATGAAGACATATACCATGAGGGGTGAACGATGCTATCATTTGTTGCCTTCATTTTATGGTTTGCATATCTCTTTTATTTGCTTATGCTATTGATTTAAGCATTAAAATTTTTATCTTTTAAGCATGTTTATGAGTATTTAACATGCAAATTTATGGTTAAAAAAGATCATGAATATTTTTAGATCATCAAGGGAGTCATCTTTGAAGGAGATGAAGTTCAAATGCTGTATGTAGAATCTTGAAGAAGTTTGTGGAAAAGTGTTCTAATGTTTCATCATTCATATCTTCCCTTTCTTGAGGTCAAACAAGTTTTGGGAGGGGGGATTGTCATTTCCCCATTTTGGTGACATATGGATCATTGTATTAGCATTTAGTCCATGTGGTTTTAGGAGGAAAATCCAATAAGTTCTCGTGATTAAATGTTGAAAACCAATCAATTAATTAGTTAGAAGTAAATATTTCTCCAAATGTTTGAAATGCACATAAGGAAATTTGTTTTTCATGAATAAATTTTATTGTTGATAAAATAAATGAGGATAATGGACCATAAGGGTTCATAAGAAGATAAGGTTTGATCAAATGAACCTTTCAAAAGAAGAAATAAAGGAGAAATCATCTTATCTTGCAAAAAAAGAAAGAAATTAGGAGAAATCACCTTAAATCTTTTTCACTAGAATAAAGCAGAAGGCAGAAAAGAAGTACAAAGAAGGAAAGTAGGATACAGGAAGAAAAGTAGGATAAGGAAGAAAAGTAGGATAAAGTAGAAAAAAGCATAAAAGAATAATTAAAAAGTAAGAAAAGCACGATACAACAATAAAGAAGGACAAAGCAGTATGCAAAAAATAAAATCTCCTAAAGCAAAGGATTTCTAATCTAACTTATGAGGGATAAATTGGTTAAGTTAGCTTGGAAAAGAAGCAATATTTTCTATAAAATAAGGCTAGCACATCACTTTCACATATTTTGATAATTTGTGTTTTGTCTTGAGTGCAATTTTGCTTCTCTAACTTGGGAGGCATGCCCTTAGTCCAAGCTGGGAGATGTGCCCTTTCTATTGAGAGGATGATGAAATTCAACCATTTTCACTAATTTGAATTGAAAATTTTGAAGAGTATCCGATCAAATTCAAAATATATAAAGAATAACTACAAGTCTCCAGTTCGAGTTCTTCAATATCTTTTTTCTATCTCTTCTATTCTTTATCATTCTGTGAATAATTCAAGACATGATTGTATTGATGAATCCTTATGTAATCCAATATAACTTTTATGAATATTTCTGAACCATTTGTATTAGTTCTGAAAGTATTTCAATGAATAAGTTCACATCTCTTCACTTATTCCTAGATCCTCTCTAGAATTGCATAGAAATTAACTAGTTTTCAATGATTTTTTAGTAATCACACTTATATTCCATGAATTCAAATTATTTATATTACTGAAGTTTTTTAATACATTAATGAACCTATGATATGTATTATTTTTCATATTTGAGAGCCTTTGAAGTCATTTGGGAAGCCTTGCACCAAGACTAGCTAAGTTATCCCGAAGTAATCCTAGTTAAATTTTCTCTTCCAAATTGTGCTAGTTTTTCCATAAACCTATGATTTCGACCGATTCCAATATTATGAATCTATTTTTCATATTATGGGGTTACAAGGATCCTGGAAGTAGACTTCATCCTCACTAATTCTCGAAACCTAAATGGTCCTAGTGCTTTGTGCAAAGGAAACTTGAGATTGTAAAAATCATTTGAATGAATGCTAATATAATGAACTTTTGATCTATTTTGAAGACCTTTCATGTCCAATTTTCAGATCCATTCCTTGAGTATTAATAAGCTCGAGAAGAATCCAACACCATTTGAGTGTTGACTCGCCAAATTGACACTCTTTGCACCTCTTTACAACCTCCATATACACCTTTGATCTCTTCATTTGATCCTTTTACCCCATAAATCCTTCTATATTTTCACATATCTACCCAAATAACCAACAATTATACTAAGGTATGATAAGTCATCAAAATCCTTTAATTTCCATTGATTTAATGCTTACATATCATTTCTTGAAGGATTTGTGACTAATTATATTTCTGCAGCATACTTTGATTTCTGCAGCACACGTCGGCATTCAGTAGCAGTTAGATATTATGAATATTCTCGATATGTGGCCATCTCATTCAAACAAACCTAATTCTATCCATCTTCATTCTCATTGATGAATCATGTACAATCAATGCAATCTTCATCTCTAGTCACTACATGCCATAGAGATGAATATTTGCTATTAGATGACAAATCAAAGAATATATCGAGCATGAAGAAGTTAGTTGTTTTCGCATTATGTAAACAGTTGTATCATTAATAGAAGATAGAGTCTATTATTGTAAAATTGGGATTGGTTAACATATCCCTCGAGCTATAAAAAGCCATGGATCAAGAATGTAATATGGTGGATGGAGAATGGATAATGAATAAGAACAATTACGCTACTTAAGCACTGGTTTTTCCGAATTTGACAGAGGTTATGATGTGTTTATAATACACAGATGATTTTGTAGATTATAATTTGATTTATTCCCTATTGTTAATTTTTTTCTTTTATATGCCTATAGTTTAAATTTCTTAGTCTGTAAATCCCATAAGGACTTGTGGTCTCATTGGCAAGGATCCACCAACATAGACCATAAGCCCTTCCCCTGTAACTTCAAGTTTTTGTAAAGGATAGTTAGATTAACTAATTGTTTTATGTTTTCATTAGAAATAAGAATTGTGTTTCGTCAAATAACTTTAGAAATCAGATTTGTATATGACTGGAATTTATTACTTACTGCTTAATTATTGTTAGAATAATGTGCATAGTATTGTTAGTTTAGAACCAAGCTTGGGTATTAGGGTGGGTTGATTTAAAAGTATTGTTTTGAATACTTAGCATTGTAGATTTGATTTGGTTTGCTATAGATTCAAATTCTTGTTTAAAGTCATACATTGAATTTGTAAAACTGGGTTCCCAAATGAAATAAACTTAATTGTATTTTCTTCAAAATTATAGAATATGTAGATTGCATCCATTTTTATTATGATTTAAGTTTTAAGTTAATTCAGTTCTGTATTTAAGATTAATTGCATATATTTATTCTGCAAATTGCATTTATTTTATTGTAGTTTTAAGTTAATTTAGGAATAGTTTCAATCACAGAAGAAGCCCATTTTTAAGATTAAGGTGAATAAGTAATCTCTACACTAATATCAAATTTCTTAAAAGACAATTCACTAATTTAATAAGAGCTTTGAAGTATTAAAATTTCATAAGTTCACTTTCTATCACTTACTCTATTTTCTGTGCTAATATGTAGTTTCTGTTCATTTAGTCCTAGTTCACTTTCTATTACTTACTTTGCTTTCTGTGTCGATATGTAGTTCTCTGCTTATTTAAGTTTCTGAATTATGTTAGATGGTTGGTTCATGCTTTAGTATTAGAATTGTTTTGAAGTTAGTTTGAAAGGTATTTTCATTTTTTCAATTAGGATAGAATTTGAATACGAATGTTTTGTAGATGTGAGAGTATTTTATTCAGCATTAGGATTTTGAATTTAAATGAGTTTGATGGTTGATAGATTAGGAATATTAGTATTAAGCATTTTTTGAATAACCCCTAGATTAGAGCAAGTCATCCTAGAGTGGATTAGATTAGGATAGGCCATAATCCTGCATATACAATGTTTGCATCTTGTTGCCACCTTTCACACACTCAGGTCAAGTGGCAGAAATCTTCAAGCCACTCGGTGTGTCCTTGGGGGCAAGTCTCGAGTCAAGGCTGTCACCTTGTTCTTGACTCCTCCATTTAGGCTCAACTCCTAACGAAGCCAAGGGGGGTAGATCGTATTAAGTTACTAAGGCAAAATTATTCAGTATGGTGATGTTAAACTGAATGAGTTGCTTAGGAGTTTGAAATCTAACCATAAACAACCATAGATGACAAGATAAAAAAATGAGCACACGAAAGCACAATGTTGATACACAATATATATATGTATGTATGTATGTATGTATGTATGTATATAGAAAGAAAGAAAATAGCCAGTGCCTTAAAATGAGTCATAAAATAATCAATGTACTTGCATGTGCTTGGACTGAATGTTTTGTGATTGCCTCTTGGTACATTTTAAGTTAATGTGAAATATGAGTTGATTAAAATTAGGC
Source organism: Pseudotsuga menziesii (assembly GCA_001517045.1). Classification (NCBI taxonomy): domain Eukaryota; kingdom Viridiplantae; phylum Streptophyta; class Pinopsida; order Pinales; family Pinaceae; genus Pseudotsuga; species Pseudotsuga menziesii. Next base: position 297,274 of record LPNX010124878.1, on the reverse strand, counting down.
GAAGGGGTGGATTCCAGATATACCCGAGAGTACTTGGAGTATGTCCAAAACTAAACCTTCACGGCTACCCACAAGGAATATGTGGGATGAATGGAGCCTCTAGGGATATTGTTCATAATGCACCCGTTAGGGTGTGACAGAGATCGGCTCCCTGAGGTCACTTTTTAGAAGTTCCTACTTCCTTTGGGTATTTTGCCACCGTAATGGTTTGATCTAGGTGTTGGATTTTCACCTAATGGTTTGTCAATTTGGGAGAGTGAATCCTAATTATACTAGTCACTCAAGTGCTTTTGATACAGCTTGACTGATCGGATGAACCACAGCTAAGTGCAGAGCATACAAACCGGATTCTTGTCAATTTTAGTAAATTTTGAGATGGATGTTCTTGTTAAAAAGAAAACCCTCTAGGAACCTCTTTCAGTCCAAGTGGACCTCAATCGGGGAATCAAGGAGGGGTTGATTTTATTATGGTTACTAAAACAAATGATGATATCAAATGAAACATAAAAATATAAGCAAACCACAATTTTCTAATTAGACTACCATGAACCTTTCTTCACCTTTCGGTTCAAAAGGAGGCTTGTGGGGTAAGTATTAAAGTTACTTTGAAACCAATAGAAATGGAATATGGAATTGATTTTAAATCAAATTATACTACCCTGTAGTTTAGTACTACACTAGATTGAAAAAAGATGAACGAAAAGCAAAAAATTACACGGACGCAAATCCCCCCAAGGGGGATGGGGAATGGGCTCGAAAGAGCCTATTCAAAATTATTTTTATTACCAGTGATTATGATATCAGAAAAATGATATGATTCATCTTGATTCTTATATAGAATGAAACCAGGAGCTTACAAAGTGCAAAAATTAAAGATTTCAGTCAAAAAGGGAAACCCCTGGGGGGATTCAGAAGGCCAAAAAGTCACTTTCGAACAGAAGCTCCTCCTCTTTTCTGTTATAACTACTAAAAACCAGTAAGATTATTAGACTGAAATATGCCCAAATCACTCTGAAAGTACCTTTGGGTCAGCTTACTTTTAACCAAAGAAAAGCTAAGTTAAAACTAGTTAAAAAAGGTAAAAAGGGAACCAAGGAAAGAAATATTTCCTTGGGATCTTGGCTTGCCTTTTAGGAAGCCAATATGATGTGCAATTATTGCTATATTTATCTTTTATAACAGAAAACAAAAATCTAATGCATGCAAGCTACAATTTCTCTTTAAAATTCCATGCAAAAAGGACGATTTCCCTAAAGCTAGATCTAGAATGCTTATGAAACCTTTTAAGAACAAGATCTAGATTATGGGATTTGAGAATATATATATATGTTAAATTTACTTTAATATAATAGATCTAAACAATATCAAAGCTGTGAACAAAGTAACCAGGTAAAAGAATTGATTTTGAAGGAGGAAGAGGAGGAGAGAAATGCTGGTGGCCTTGAAGATCCACCGTGGATCTTTCAGGTGGAATTTCAAGGGACTATGCCTTTGGAAGGTTTTGGAGAGAGTGAAGAATAAAACTAGATCAGCATCCTCTCCAATCTAGGAACCTGTAGCTCAGCTGAAATAAAAAAAACTTGTCGAAATACTTGTGAGATCCGATCAGTACATACATAGAGATTCAGAATAACATGCATATAAACTTATAAAACATGTTGAATATAGATCTCTAAACATGCATCAAAGGAAAGAGAGGGCCAATAAACTTATTGAAAAGCACCCTTCCTATCAAGATTATAATAATCTTATTATCAATCTTAGCAATGAATCCACAAGCAATCAACAAATTATGAACATAGATACAGGTTACCTCAGTAAAAAATGGCAATGATCATCCACACATACAATGGAATAACACCGTCTTGCCTCCAAATCTGCTCTTTATTTCAAATGAACAATAACAACAGTACAATAGCAGCAGCACCTCAATCCCAGTTCTAACTAGCTTGGAAGAGGGAGCTTGTGCTTGGATTTATACAAAAAATAGGAGATCCAGCCAAGGAGGGGCACAAATCCCAAGGAGATAGATCAAATCAGCTGATGGAAAGTCAATCAATGTAGATATGAAGCTGAAATAAGCCTACTTGTCAACCAGGGGGCTGATTGAGCTAACACGTCAACCCATAGACCGACACATCAGTCCACAGAGCATCCAGGAGAGTCCACACGTGTGGAGGAGAGAGAGAGGGTGCAATTCCCCATAAATACTGCTGAAGATCAACTCTAGATCTGATTTGATCGCCTCCTTTAGTCAAGGATTTGTCAGATCTAGTCAATCTGGTTCAGATCTGACTGATTTCAATCAAATCAGCTGAGAACCCACTGATCTATGATTTTGGATTTGCTCCATTATTCATCAATTTATTAATTAAAATAATCAACAATTGATTTTTGGGGCTTTCTGACCTGAGTGATGGAAAATCACTCAAAACTAGGAAATAGTGGGTCCATGGGTTTACATGGTGCTCTTAGCTTGAAAATGAGCACCTACATGACTGAAACTGATTATTTGGCCCACTTTTATTACAAAATCAATTTTTCCAATTAAACTTTAAAAAAATAGCCTAAGTTTTGGAAAAATTAAATTTTAATAAAAAACACTGAAAAAACTAAAGAAATTGAAAAATTGAAAAAACCTAGGGGGACTTAGACATGTTCATATGAATCGACCATGATGTCTAGCATGTTTATACATTGACACATAGACTCTAATAACCTCAATATTCCTAAATGCCAAGCCGACCACCCCAACTTTGGAGGTATGAAGTGAAAAACTCAGAAATTATCAGTTGTTTATTCAACAACCAATAATAACCAAGGGAAAACACACCCTCGGCTGATCAGATTGACAAATAAATTCTAAGAGACCAAGTCTTTTACAGACACTATCATGCTAGAACATTTATTACAATTACCCCATGGGGTATGAACATGTGATATAGTACAACAAGCACTTCCCAGACTCTAGTTCCAAATGTCTTTTGAAGTCCGAACAAGTTATCCTTGTCCAGTTTACCAGGCTTGCTTGATAAAAAACCACTAAGTAAAACTTAGGTGGTAACACATCTCACAAGCTACCTTCCCGGGTTGACAAATTAAGTGTTGAACTATATAGTGCATATTTTGACCAACATTGAGCAAAACTAGTCAACCCTAGTTCATTTCTAGCACCTAGTTTTGAGTCTTTATGATTGGTTCCTTGTGTTAGAGTTGATATATCTTGAATTCTGATTTAGGGATATTTCACTTTTCTGGTATTAGTTGGAATTATTTGTGAATAGATATGGTTTAAACCCTTTCTTCCATTGATCCCACTCATCTCTCCTCATGTCTCTCCAAGACTTCTAAATTTTGGATTTACCTTTGTTTCGATCATACATGCATCTGGATTTATGAATTTATTATTCAAGATTCTTGGGTTCATTAACTTGTATACCATCTCTATAAAATGAAATTAATCCACTCAAAAAACTTTATATTGATACCTTATGTTCTTTGAGAAACCCGACATACCTAATTTCAAAAGAAATCTTTCATATTCTTCCATAATCATGTTTCACAATTTGAGTTGAAAGAATTCATCCATGTTATTTTCATAATAATGCTCATGTAAATGATTTTGTTGAAAATATATGTGTAACTACTTCCATGATATCCTCTTTTCATTGATATGCTTCACTTGGACCAACTAATCCCACCAAATGGAATCCCTACCCTACAAGTTGTAGATGGAAATTATATCCTCCATATTAGAATAATAGTTATGCAATTGGAAATATCTTCTCGTTCATGATAACCATGCTTCAACATCTCCTTTCTTTTTCTTACCACCAAAATTTGGTGGCTTAATATTCCTTAGTTCTCCTTATGATTAATGTTCCATATGTCTTCTTTTATTATATATGACTGGAGACATTTTGGGTTGTTCTTGGGATTTTTAGATGAGTAGGACGTACTATCTATATGAGGTGGTGCATAGTAATGTTTATGACGGGCATGGTAGTGCTCTTAGAATGCCTAGATATTCAATGTGATATATTCTTGAAGTATTCCCCATCCTCTTTCTCATGGAATGAGACTAATCCAGCCTACACTTTCCTTTGTAACAAATTCAAACTATGCATCAATTTAATATTAACTTGATTTTGTTGCTCTTGAACTCCCAACATTTTTTTTCATTATCTTCCCTACAACTCTACACCTCCATCCTCAAACTTTTCACGCTTTCCACTAGCTCTATTGGTTCAATACTAATTTTATTCCCATTAGACTCTATTTCCTCATTACCCATACTAATATTCTATCCCCTATATTCTTCTTCAAGACTTTACAAAATTTCTCCTTCTCCCATTTTGCTTCTTCAGTTCAGTTATGAACGCTATACATGTCTAGATCTAATGCAATATGGTAACTTGTAACATGTAGCATATTGTTGAATCATGTATACACATTGTGTTCATATGATGAAATATGTTAGATAAATTTTATTTCCAAAATTCAATAAATATTTGACACACACACAAACAAAATGATAATGGAAACTACCAATTTGACAATTTTGTCAAATTATAGCTACATGCCCTTTCTATCCAATTTCTAAAAGGATCTAATATACTCCTTTCTTATCGTATTGTTTTTATATAATCTTTTACTGATGTTATTTCCAATGAAAATATTCATTCTCATTTCTTATCTCCAAGAAAAAAATTACCTCTCCAAATTTAGCAAATTTACTAAATTTTACAATGTTCCTATAGCTACACTTAATCTCTAAGTCCAACTTTCGAGACATATAGAAGAAAATATGGAAATAACTGGATTTTATTTTCTTTTTTCTTTTTCTTTTTATTTTATTTATTTTATATTTTTTATATTAGTCACTAATATATCATAAAATTTTAAGTAATAATACACCTTTAGATATCTAGTTCGAGGCTAAATTCATTTTCTACAAAAATTCTGAAATTGTCAATTTTTAACTTCCGCACTTCCTCCAGACTTGGAAACTTTAGCAAAATATACTATCTCACAAATGGAGAAAAATCAGAAAAAACTACTCTCACCAAATTTGTATCTCGATGTAGTAAATATGTATAGTTCATAATTTTTTATTGTTTCTATACCTTGGGTCACCTTTACCTCCTCACAGTTTTCCAAACTCGTGAAAGCGCGTACCCAAAAAAGAGATTTTGGTTTTCTTTTGCACCTTTGCTTCAAACCCTTTGGAATTTGGCCAAAAAATACTTAATTTATTTATGTGCCTGGACAATGACTACACCATAGCAATTTAGGCCCTAATATGACCCCTGTCAAGTCCTTGGGTATGATCCTTCAAGAGCCATTATTTCACAATTTCTAGAGAATTGGAGTAGAATAGGCACATGCCCCTCTTTTTCAATCTTGTATTTCTCCATGTTGTAAAGAAAATTCTAAAGTTTAGCTATTTCTAAGTTATTATGATTTTGTTAAGGAAAAAATAAAATTTTGGCTCCAATTTTTTTTTTTTAACTTTTCTATTTTTGTTTACATGGAAGGATGCAAAGGTGGTAAGATATGTGGATTCCTATGTGTGTTAGGATTATAAAATCCTCCCTTGTCCATATATAGTCTATTTGGTCATCTTTTCTAGCATAGGGAAACATTATAACTGTACTGGAGTATGGGGAACACATATAGAGGTTAACAGCCACTTACTGCATGTTCATGCATGAGTTTAGGTGCCTCTGAGACCATTCCCTACATTATAGGAGCCACTCTGAGTTCCAACATCAGCCTCCATTAGTTGGTCATGGCTGGTAAGTAGTTATGTTGAATTAGTCTCCAGTTAAATTCAGTTAGATCACTCTCAATTAGTCTAGCACCAGTTTCATATGGCTGCATGGGGAAGTGGCGCCTTTTTCCACCTACCTCATCAATTTAACTGGTTTAACTGGTTTAACGGGTTTTCAGACTGATTTAGACATCAAGAGTTAGACTAATGTCTCCCATGCAGTGATTTAGACACTCCTAGTTAGCCATCCAGTCATGTTTTGTTGGTATATTTGAATCTTATCCACATGATTCGAATTCTACTCATTGTAAGATTGTTATATACTGCTGGGAATAATGAATATTAATGTTGTAATTAACTGATCAATTCCTATAATATTTGTCTCAAATTTGTCTTGTTTAGTGTACATTGTTCTTGATATTCCACTGCATAATTCCACCTCTCAATTACTCTCATTTTCCTGTAGATCAATGGTTCAATAGTTTAACATGGTATCAGAGCCTTGTTCAATCTAGAAGCAAGTATTGTCTGATTTCCATTGTACTCCAGAAGCAGCTGCGTTTCCACATAATCTGTTGACGCAAACTCAATCGACGGGGGTTCGCTCTCTGTCAACACCCAAACCACTGTGATATCCCTGAGTACCAGCCCAGACAGGTTTTCTCCCATCTGACAACACCTGTAGAGAAAATGAAGTCTCATGCTAGATGTTTGAGGGAGAGCTAACAAAACCAAGTTTTCGAAGTATAGAGTAGGACCATGTGTCTACACTTAGTGACTTATCGCAACATTATTCTAATGATCTCATCATTCATATCATGCATTAGTAAAACTATGCTATCATTCAATAGATCACAATAACATAACTGATTCACCAAAGACACTGATGCGCAGGAAGATCAATCATTATACCATCATTTAAAGCAGAAACAAACTGCATCAATCACAGATCCATGTCGCAAATACACATTACAGTCACATTTGGATTGCAGAAAACAGTAAAATAGGAAAATAGTAAAAGACACAGTAATTCTGCTCAACCTTTGTCATGTCATATTAATTTCCACAACAAAACATAAGTTCCCAAAATGGTTCCTCAAGTCGCATACATAGTGTAACATCCATAATTGGATATTCTCAATTAATTAATTTTTGAAATAACCCGCATATCCGTAGATAATAAAATATGAATAAATTGATAGATGAATGATGAAATATTACAAAGTGAGTGCCATATATATATAAATTGAAAAGGCACTTTGGATACCATCCATGAAAGGATGCGTCATTTTAGAATAGTTTACTAATAACTATTTATTAATTATTAATTATGAATATCGATATGTATTAATATTAATAATTCATATATATATATATATATATTGTTTGTTGTTATTATTTAAGTTTGTTACATTGCCACTCCCTTAAAAAGGCTTTGTCCTCAAAGCCTTATAATGTTTCTGCATCATTTTTTTGTGGTGTCACAACTAACGAAACATGTCGATACGAACTACTAAGAGTTGAGCACAAATTCCGATATGTGGATGAATCAATTCGTCCCAAATTGATTTGTTGTGGACTGTTGGCATTCCAAACTGATCTATCATTAGGAGATTTGATCACATTGGTACCGCTATCTTTCGACATTTTTCACTTTTTAGAATATCTGTTTTTATGGTTGGGGTGTCGATATGGAATTTTAACAATGTCATTGTCTTTTATGAGTGTCATTTTTTTAGCATTGATCTGAGTAGAAAGTTGTGTTTTAGTCTCTTGAGGTTTTAAGGTTTCGTTATGTCTTTTCCAACTTGTTTTCTAACTACATGTTATCATTTTGAAACTTCTTAATCACTTCTACATGTGATTTTCTGTCATCTTCAGACTTCTTAAGTTGTTCCTTAAGATCTTCATCATGCCTTCTGATACAACGATTTTCTTCCTGTTTGTCTAGAAGTTTTCCTTCAATGTATTCCGTAGATTGTTCTATCTTCTGACTACTTTTAAACTTCTTAATTTTTGTGACTACTGTCTTGTTATGATTACCTAATCTGAAAATTTCTTCAGAATGGCTTGATAAAACATTGTTGACTTTTGTCAGTTCTAACTTATGTGTCTTCTTACTGTCGTCATACTGCTGCTGGAGTTTTTATTTTTGTTGTTTATGATGACATAACTCTGCTCCTTGATTTTCTAACCTCATCCGGACTTGCGCCAATTCAACATCTTTTTCCATGATGAGTTTGTTTAGATGCTTTATTTCTTCTTCTAATTCATTATCGCATCCATATGGTGATTTGTTGTCATTTTTTGAATTTTTGATCTGGTCTTCTAGGTTTTGATTATGAATTTTTAAACATGATTTCTTTATCTTGATCAAATAACATTTTCTTGTTATCTCTTATGGTTCATTCTAGCTGTTAATTCTGATTCCATAAGCGGTGATTCTCATCATCTTTCCACTCTTTCAACCACTTTTTCATCTCAACCTCAGCTTGTAGACTTTTATTGATCGCCTTGTATTGTTCTAACTCATCCATTGTTGTTTGTAGTTGTGCCTTCATTTCCAAATATGTAGTAGCCATTGTTTGTGACTATGTTGCTACTTCACTTTTGTCTTTGTTTCTTCTAGAAGGGTACATACAAAAGATGTAATAATTCTCAATATGTCTCTTTTGGAAAAAACTTTCTTCGACTATTTCTTGTTAGGTCAAATAACCTTTTTTTTCCAAAAATAACTATTTTTTTAATAAAATAATAATAATTATTATTATTATTATTTTTAAACTTAAGTTATATAAAATAATATATAACCTTCCAAATTCTAGTCCTTGATTTTTATATTTTTCTAATACTTTTGTAAAATGCAAGTAGATTGGGTGGTTGGGAGGAATAAGTGTTACCTTCCCCACCTAGGTTCAAATCCCACTTGCTTCTTTGTAGTTATTATTATGCACTTTTTATATTCAAACCCAAACCCACTTTAAGAAACCAGGTGTGGTTTCACTTTTACCCTCTTTTTTTTTACTTTTATCTTTTCTTTTTTAACATTTTTTTCTTTCCTTTTTTTTTCCCTCGTTCTTTTAGTTTTTTTTTGTTTTTACTTTTTTTCACTTTTTTTTAACTCTCTTTTTTTGGGGGGTTACTTTTACCCTTTTTTTATTTTTTATTTTTTATTTTTTATTTTTTAAGGACAAAGTCCTATTTTTTTGGGAAACCCAAATCTACACAAGGTGTAAATAATGTTGTCCAAGGTCCGATACCACTGTAACATCCATAATTGGATATTCTCAATTAAGTAATTTCTGAAATAACCCGCATATCCATAGATAATAAAATATGAATGAATTGATAGATGAATGATGAAATATTACAAAGTGAGTGCCATATATATATATATATAAATTGGAAAGGCACTTTGGATACCATCCATGAAAGGATGCGCCATTTTAGAATAGTTTACTAATAACTATTTATTAATTATTAATTATGAATATCAATATGTATTAATATTAATAATTCATATATATATATATATATATTGTTTGTTGTTATTATTTAAGTTTGTTACACATAGATCTAACAACCGTTGTTCTCAAAACTAAGAAGACAACCAACTAAAGATAATTTCAAAACAGTCTCTGAGCTAAGAAGAAGAATTAACATTTACAATTCAACATCTACTTATTGGCTTGCGCCTTTACATCAGTGGTCCACTTAACCAAATTCCTAACTAACTCTTAATAGTTTCTATAAAATAGTGACCACTATCCACAAAATGCAGTCCAAAACTACAAAATATGACCAAAAATAAATAAAATATTCTATTTCTGACTTGCATGTCGTTTTCCACCTTGAAGGTATCTTTGACCTTATGCAGCATCCGTGATGTTGTGCAACTAATTGATCCCAAATCCACTTTCCAATAGGCTCCAAAAACAATCTTGTGGCTCTCCCTCAAGCCACGTCAGCTGGACATGGTGTATTCATTAATATTTAGCTTGAATTCCTCATACTACTAAGTGATCTCCTTTACCTATTATTTGACCTTCTCAACAATATCCTGACTTCTTGTCAAGTCATGTACTAATGGGTGCTCCACCATATTATTGGTAACCTCCTTCTTTCCTTCCTAAACTTCCTGCAACATAGAGACTGCCTTAACCGAAAGCTACGCTCCAATTTCTTAGAACTCATCCAACTGTGTATTACGCCTCTGCTGACATTCCCTTGCTTTGGAAATGCGCTAATGTAACTCCTTTAGCTCTGCAAACTTGGTGATCCAAACAAATAGTGGAAACTCTCTGAACGATGTCTTCAATATCATCAGCTACCCCTTGGCCTCCTGCAACTATGTTTTCAGTTGCTCCAAATGCTCATCCTGGACTACGCTTCCCTAAAATTGCATAGTTGCTTCAGTTAGCTTCTTTGCTTCCTGCTCCATATCCTCTAGTTGTGTCGCCACACCCTCCATGGTTCTTTTCCTCTTTGCTACTTATTTAGGCAGTGTGTCTGGATGTACAAGTTCCTACAACTATGCATTGTCTCTTTGTAATTAGGCAATAACCTCCCCAAGTCGTGATTCTCTTGCCACTGCATCTAGCTCAATTGTGCTCTCGTATACATGCTAACATAGATCCACAACTGCCTCTTCCAATCATAGTATTCTTTCCCAGATATGTGCTTTCTCAACCACTAGTTGATCTTGTTACTTTTGCAACTCCTCAATTTCCTTGGCGCTCTTGACCCTCAACTCCTTTTGTTCCTTCTTCAACACTTCAACCTCTCTCCGTGCTTCTGCCTCTTTCTCCTGCGATCGAAAGAACTGACCGCTGATACTTTGTTCCTTGTTTTCCAATTCCCGATTGGAGACCCTATGCATATGCACCAATTTCTATGTGGACAGCACACATATGTCGATGGAAAAATATTGTAATTGTTGTAGGGAGGCATTAAGATCCTTGTTGATGGTCTCAATCAAAGTCGGTGGAATTTGTACATTCTGAATCTGTGTCCTAGTGTTGATTGAGACAAAGTATTGCACAGTCACTACCTCCAGTGCCTTCTTCAATACTACATCAAATAAAGAATCAAGTTGAATTTTTACCTCGCTAAATCCTTATGTTGCTTGTTTCTTCATCTCTTCAGATGTTGCATTCGTTGTAGTTGTAATCACCTTAATGAGCTGATTCAATTGTGCATCCATCCCTAGTGTTGTGCTACTTGTTTCCCCCTACTCCTGTCACTTCTTCATTCTTGATTCTTCAAATGCTTACTCTGCTTTGGAGTCAACGGGAGTCTGCAATGACTCTGCATCAGAATCATGGTGACTCTGCTGGTTACGATCAGGTACTGGATCAACTAGTGCATCCATTGGTAGACCTGTCGACACTTATTTTAAGCTGATCGGTTCTCTTCATGCTACAAGATAGACATCGACAATTGTCTCCAACTCCACATTAGACAACTGTAAAGTGTTGTTAACCATTGCTTCTCTGGGTCACACCACACCTGCACATGAATGGTGTGTGGGCCAATCGCAAATCGAGCAACCTATTGAAACTTTGTCACAGCCTCCTAAGACAATCACAGAACTTTCACAGCTACAGCCTACAACACTTCCCAGTAAATCCAAAACTGAAAAATGCAGTCCTTCATTATGTCGATTTCCTTCACTCACCAGAGGTTCTGGTATCGTTCTCCCTTGCAAACTTTTACTGCGTCCATGTCCATGCCTTGGTAATCTTCTAGTTTCATCCAAGCCACGAGCACAATTAAAATAAGTAGCCAAATGTATGTGAATGAGAGCTGCCCCGCATAGACTACCACTGGATCCTCCATCAACTGGTTTAAAAACAATGACCAATTCATTTGTACACCTTGCGTACACTGCTCTACGCATGCAATAACCCCAGAATTACACTAGGTAGGCATGTTCATCTGCACAATCTTAGTATCCAAAATTTGTGCACCAATACAGAAAGTCAGATCATTGATGTTGTCGACGTGGTATGCCTGTCCATTCTGCTACAACCCATATCTCTTCTTTATCTTTGCCACAAACCTCTTGTCATTATCCCTTCCTCTAAAATACTACGAGGGGTCTGGACCACCCTTAGTCAACCTCGTGATATCTGAAATAAGTGCTACCATAACTGGGAATGGTTGGTCCAGCCACAGGATCCTGCCATGGAAATAGGCCAAAAGCTCCTTTACGCAGGCATTTTCCTCATTCAACCACCCAAAATGTGACATGTTGATTAATCCCAAGAGTCTTTCTCTATCCAAGCCTTGCACCTAGTCCTGTGGAATGTGTAATATCATGCCACCTCTAAGCACTACCATAGTTTCATAGGTTTCCTCTATGATCTTTGTCGATGCTAGAAAATCATGATCATGATACTTGATTCCCATTAGCATAGGCATGGTATCCATAGTCCATGCCATACCCTGAGGTATTGTTGTCATCTTCATCGGGTATTTATGGTTCTTGGTCATTTTCCTTGGCTTCGCATTAGGTCATGTGGGAGGCACATACTGAGGCATATCCACAATAGACACCCCTGTGCGGGTTGTCAACTCCACATCCCCTGAACATGAAGGAACCACCTGCATAGGTGCCTCCTCCTATTCCTACACAGATGATCTGGTATGTTTCTTCTTCAGTACTTGTGAGCTGGACAGATGTTCCCCTCAATTCTTCTTCAGGATAGAGGAATATCCCACCAGCATACTTGCAACTTCCTCCTCGATAATGACTCCGATGACTAGTGAATCCCTCTCACTAGAAATTTCAATCGTGACTTTCTCATGATGCATGCCCCACAATGTTTAGTGGGAACTCGACTTGAATTCACTCTGCAACTCAACTTAATGCAACACAACACAACTCTTCTATGACAAATCTCCATCTCAATCTTTGCATAATGGTGAATGCCGACCACATTCAACCCCCTTTTATAGTGCCAAATTGATCCCATGAACATTATGACCGAATCATGCCAATCATCATGAATAAATCATGCATTAACTACCTGCATCTATCGACGATCCTATCAATCCAACAGTTGAAACGACCATAAATACGCATCGCTTCAAAATGTGTTGTCGGTTAACTGCTTTAACTATATTCATTTATTACTGATTTGACTATGTCACGACCCTGTAGTTTTCATAGCATGGCCTCCTAATTGTGATACTAAATCTGCTACTTGTGCATCCCCTTGTCCCTAGTGCGCCATCCTTCCAACTATCATCTCATGCAAAAAAAATTCATTTTTTTATTATCGTGCATTGCCTCAAGCATCGCATAGCTCCAAGCCCATCTTTTAGGGCTTTATCTTGCTACCATTCACTAAATTTGGAAGAATCACTCCATCTAACTATTGTAGTTGAACTGCACCTCTTGAAGTAATGGAATTAATGAGATATGGACCTAGCCAATGCATCTGCAACTTACCTAGATGTTTCATGAACTTGTTGTCATACATCAGGACTAGGTCTCCTTGTTGAAATTGTTTGTGCTTAATATGTCGATCATGCCAAGCCTTTTGTTGATCCTTCTCAACACATTGGTGAAAACCTATGACAAAGCAGTCTTCTTCGAGCTGCACTAACTACACTAATTGCTACTCTAATGTTTCTTCATCATCCATGCATGTTGCTGTTGCGATGCACAAACTTGGACCAATGTACTCCATAGGCATGACTGCCTCTTTCCCATACACCAATTTGAATGGTTTCTACCCTTTCAACCTTTTACAAGCAGTGTGATATGCCCATAAAACTATTGGAATCTTGAAATCCCAGTCATCACAGTTCATGTTGTATACCTTTGTACGTGCATGCTCCAACACCTTATTGAATGCCTCCACTATTCCATCCTCGTGTGGATGATACAGGGTACTCTTATTATGCTGTATCTGAAGCTCTTATGTCGATGTGATGATTGTTCGATTGATGAAGTGACTCCCCTGGTCTCTCATCAATATCCTTGGGCACCCAACTTGAGTGACAATGTTGTCAAATAAGAAACTCATTGCTGTCGCAGTGGTGCAATCTACAATAGGTGCGGCCTCCGCCCATCTTGTCAAATAATATGTTTTTATAATGATGTACCATGCACTAGTTCTCTTCTTGGGTAGGTAGATTGGTTCCACAAAGTCCAAATCCCATTTATCAAATGGCTTCAATTTCACTTGAGGTACCAACAACATCTCATCCCTCCTCGATGGTTTCTAGTTCTTTGACAGACATTGCAATCCCATGCATAGTCTGTCGCATCACCATGTAGAGTGGGCCACCAAAGCTCTGCACGGAGAACCTTCCTGGAAGTAGTGCGACCACCATAGTTTCCACCAGCAACTCCCACATGTGCCTCTTCCAATATATTCCCTTGTTCGTGCGGTAGGACACATTTCCATAAGACCTCATCTAGTCCTAGTTTATAGACTTGTCCAGCGATCAACTAGAAATCCATGGCATTGACAACCAACTGCTTCTTCTGACTTGTAGTAAGCTCCTATAGCATTGTTCCTATCACTAGAAACTGGACTATGTCCTCATAATACTCATCAACCATGTCGATTCTAAATAGTTGTGCATCTAGAAACCCATCCTCGATGTTTGTTAGTTCTTCACATGTCTCAATTCACAATAAATGATCTATTTCTGCATTCAAGCAACCCAACGTCATAATCATCTCAAAATCAAAATCCTGAAAAAGAAGTAGCCAGTAGCATATCTCTCCCCCCCAGCATAGGCTTATTGACCAGGTATTTGAATGTAGAGTGGTTCGTGAACATCTTAAAATGACTTCCCAATAGATAATGGTGAAAAATTTGTAGTGCATATACCATCACCATACCTTCCCTCTCTGTTGTTGTATAGTTTTTCTTTGTTGATGACAATTTCCAATTATAGAAAGAAACTGGGTGATCAATATCCCCCTCTCTTGGTTGTGCCAACACTAATCCCAGTGCAACGAATGATGCATGGACATGGGACTCCTTATTCCAATCAGGAAAAACTAGTATCGGTGAGGATGCCATCTTTTCCTTTAGTGTCTCAAAACTACACTGAAACTCTTGACTCTATATAAATACTTTATCCTTATTCAGTAACCACTCCATAGGAGTCATTATCACAACATAACCCTGGATGAACTTGCAATAGTGTCCTGTGTGTCCCAGTGTCAATCTCAGTTGCTTCACATTTGTAGGCGGTGGCAAGCTCAAAATCAGTGCAATCTTTGCAAGATCAACCAATAGTCCTTGCTTGCAAGCAATGTGTCACAACAACATCCAAAATAGTGCACAGAAAATACACTTCTCTGAGTTCAATGTGATCTGATGTTTTCAACATCACTCCAACATCAGTCACAGGTTCACTAAGTGGTCTCTGATCAGTCCATATACTGTCCAGTCATCCATGTATACTTGCATAAACTTTTGAATAAAATCCTCGAATGCGGCGACATCAACCCTGGAAAATATCGCAGGTACATTCTTTAGCCCAGACGACAGCACAGTGTACTAGAAACAACCCCATTCAGTAATGAATGTTGTCTTGTGGAAATCCCCTTTTGCGATCCTGATCTTGTGATAGCCAAAAAATCCATCCGTGAAGGAATGTATTTCTTGACCTCCCACTCCTTCGGGTACCCCATCAGTGAATGGTGTCAGAAATGGATCATGCAGACATACATCATTCAATTTTTTGAGGTTGACACATATACTAACCTCGCCTGTCTTCTTATCTTGGACCACCATGGGACTAATCCATTCAGATTCTTCAACGGGCTCAATTATTCCAACATCTACCATTCTATCAAGCTCTGCTTTGACCCTCTCCTTATAGCACGGATTCAAACGATATGATTGCTACCTTACTAGTTTTGCATCAAGTTTCAATGGGATATTCATTTGTCCTAAATATCCAATATTCCCTTCATCTCAAAAAACTTAGTCTGAAACAAATCTTGAAATTCATGCAACAGATCTATGATCTTTGACATGGTCTCTTCGTCCTAGTAGTCTCCAACATTCGAAAACTATGGTTTCTCCTGCATCCTAATGTTGACCTTCCTAATTTTTTATTCTTGATTCATTGGATCCATCAGTACATCAGGTGTTGCGACATCCCAACTCCCCTCTCTCTCTGGAATATTGATATTCCACATATCGTCACCATATTTAGTACCTCCAGTCACATTATAACATTCCATCATTGACTGCATTGGACATTGTGCATGTGGATCCACTGAATATGTAACTGGTACTACCTTCAGAATAACATCATGGATGTGTTGTAATGCATCATGAATGGTTGGATTGGTATCCATAAAATTGAAGGTGTGAGTAAACCAAACCATCAACTCTTCCCAAGTAGTAATCTCTCTGTGAAGCTCAGCTGATATGTACCATGATCATGGAATTTCATCCAATGTGTGGATAAAGGCATGGACCCACTCATCCTTTGGTCATGATGCCCACAAAGTATGACACTCAATCAGATGATCGTCGGGACTATTCCTCCTGTTGTACGTTCCAACATGGTACTCTTTTGTGTTACCAAACTGAACTTTCATCAATATTCGACACTGCGACCAACCAATGATCAAATTATTATGGGTCATCCACCAATGCATTGGACTGGCCTTCAGTGCTTCTTCTAATGCCATTAACCACTGTGGTTCTGACACCTTATCTTCAAATTCAACAAGAAACTCAGATAACTCAGGAATTCCTTCATACATCGGTAACTCAATAGTTTATGTTGCAACTCGACACAATGACTGCGTAATCAATCCACACTTTCTTAGTGACACCTCATGCATGCGATTTTTCCAATATTCTAACGCATCATCTGAGTCAAACGATGGAGAGTTGGAGCTACGCCAACTGAGCTCACCATCGTCTGTCAGATGGATATAATCCTCTAAAATTTTATATGCATGATCCAATCCTTTTACAAATTCATCTCTAGCCAACTCAACATATCTTGCCCTTCAGTAGGGTCCATTGGGGAAATGACCTTGATGTCACAGTTTTCAAAATTCATAACCCATTTCTTCAAGTTGATCACTGCCAAACTATTATTGGACCATCCAATCCCCAACAATGCGAGATAGGATCCTCCAACAATGCGAGATAGGATCCTCCACCATCAACAATGTCGATAACATCAAAATCAACATAATTTTTCATCCCTTCAACTTCTATAGCAAGGCACAAAACTTACCCAACCGGTGTTACTCTGTCTTGGTTAACTAGTAGCAACTGTATAGGGGACCAATCCAACTTCTAGCTCCCCATATTTTTCCTTGTATGCCTCATTAGAATATTAACGTCTGAGCCTAGATCCAACATGACTAGATCTACCTCATAGTCCCCAATTTGAATATTCATGTGCATCTCTTTTCTGATCTTTTTCTTATGTAAAGAGTTCACCGTGGACTCTTTCCATCCTTAGCTGGTCGATGCAACAAAATCTCAATCTTGGTCAGAGCATCAGGATCTCTTTCCAACAAAAAACAACTTTCAAAGAAATCCTGCAAGGTACCATGCTGCCACGATGGTCCTATTAATGAAATGGAATCAAAAGCAGTCGACATCTCATAGATAGGTCACTTACCACGATTTCTTCCTATCATGTCTCATGACTCAAAAAATGTGTCTCTTTCAGCGTCGACATCAAACTGCACCTTCTTCTTCCCAGCCAACTAAATTTGTGGATGCAGGCTATCATCTCCCGTCGTCGCTCCTCCACGAGTAATAACAACAACAGTAGCATCTTGCGTCCTTGTTTCTGCTGAAATTGTCACAACAGTCAATCCCTAATTATGGTTCATTGGTGGATTGATGGGTTTATTCACGTTCTGATTTATGTTTTGGTTTTGGTTCTAAAGTTGATTCTAGTTCTGTAATTGATTTTGATTCTGCACTTGATTCTGATTCTAGTTCTGCAACTGAGGGACATTCCTTGCTTGCCACTTCACGATCAGCTGCAAACAATTCTCAACTGTGTGATCGACAATGATATAATACATACACGACACTTCCAATTGTGGGAAATCTCTTTGATAATGTCCCAATACACCACAATTATAACATTGCAATGGTTTGCGACCTCATCCTCCTCCTCAACCGAATCCTTCACCTCATCCTCCTCAAAATCCTCCAAGGAATCCTCCTTGCTGCTAATATTGCGATTGACTGAATTGTTGTTGCAGGGGATTTGGCTACTGTTGAACATGCTGCACTGACTTAACATACTATGGCTACTGCAGATCCATTTGCATATTATTATACTGCATATGTGGTATGAACTGTAGTTGTAGTTGCAGCTACGGAATAAACTACATCTGCAGTTGTTGTTGTGGTGCAAATTGTGATTTAGTTGGTGTTTGTACCACCTATGACTACAGTTACTGTATCGTTCGATGGTCCTATCCTTTCACATAGTACATGTCCATCAATCTCTCTTGGAGTAGATCGTATGTGCGACAATCCTTATCCTCATGCCTGACAGATCAGCAAAATGTGCAGTATAAATTCATCGGCTTCATAACCATCTTCTGCATATATCCACAATCTTCATGTCAATGCCCATATACTACCACAACTCAATGGGTTTGACACTCTTGAAAACATGTAGCTTCCGTAATCCTGGAAGTTATCTTTAGTATGTCCATCTAGGCGACATCAGGTACACCAAACCTCCTCGCGATGTTCTTTTCCTTTCTTAATATCTTGCAACTAGAGCATCAATTTTGTTAGTTGTGTTTGGATATGATTCATCCCAATCACGTTCTCACCAACTGTTGAAGCTTCCAGCTTCATGGCGATCTCCAGAGCCTTGCTCTATGTTGCACTCTTTTGTTACATCAAAAGTAGTCTGATATGAGATAGTAGTGTTGCAATGAACCATTCCATATGCTGAATATCACTCATCTCAAAGCCGACTCTTGCCATTAGTGTATTAAACCTTTGATCAAAATCCCAAACAGTTTCATTGGGATACTATTTAATCTCCTTCAGTTATGTGATGTATTGTGCTTTAGATTTCGGTTTTATGAACTCCTCAATCAGTCTGTTTCTAACTTCAGCCAATATTCTCATTGGAGATCCCATAGGAACTTGTACAAACTTCATGAATCAATCCAGTGCATGACCTCGAAGGGTCATCCAAGTTGACCTTTATTGACCTCAACATCTATGGTTTGTTTACCAGTCCATACCACTTCACACAAGAACCAGTACTGCTCGAGATCCTCAGTCCCGTTCCCATGAAATAGGGGTAACTTTGCATTGTTGCTCACCATCCTGAACCTTTCTCCTATAGTTGTTGATCCAGTACTATTAGAATGTTGTTGACACATTGGAAATAGCGGTGTCGAACTCGTGTTCCTCCCTGAGTGTGGCGTAGTGCACGGAAGTGTGGGTACTTTCTTTCTTTGGTTTGGTCCTTCCTCTAGCTCAAGCATATCCTAGTCATCTCCTTCATCATTGTAGGGTCGCTTTGTCCCATGTGTTCTTCCTTCGCGGCCTCATGTCTCGGTCATAGCAAGAATCTCTCCTGTAATATTCCTCTTCTCTTACTGAAACCTTGCTCCTCCTCTAGTAAGACCATTTCCTTCCTTGACTTCCCTCATAGTTCTATCGTAAATTCCATCCATCCACCCTGTATCATTCCATCCAATCCTCATATTTGCAATACCTGCAGCCTCCGCATACCAAGACTTTACTACTCAAGGTACATCTTTAATATGCCCTTTTCGCAGATAAGCATATTAATGGACAATTGCAAAGACAACAAGAACCTCCCTCTTGTGCCATTGAAAAACTCCCTTTTGTCCTAACTATCAGACTTATTCATGTCAACCGTGAACTCAGTAATGTATCCTTCCAAGATACTATCAAGCCAAAATTCAACAGCCCTTGACGTTTTATTATATACCTCTTGCAACTCCTAGAGAAATTCTGGGGTCCAGGAAGTTGGTTTGCCTCCTTGGAAATTAGTCTTCTGATATGTCAAGCACACCAACCATTTGTACAGGATGATCAAAAACTCAGAGAAAAAGTACTCATGAGGACCGTCATGCATATACTCTGCTACCCACTGATCTGTCATCAATCCAGGGTTCTAATTCTCTTTCTTAGCAAATTCCTATATTTTCTAATCAAACCAATCTTGGATTTCCAGTTACTTCGGATGCCACAACATGTCCTCCCCCCTCTTAACACTATGGTCCCAGAAATGGAACCATTTGTTGACACAAAATCAGTCGACAAGGGTTATCTCTCTTTCGACACCCAAACCATCGCAATATCCCTAAGCACCGACCCAGAAAGGTTTTACCCCATATAGAAACACCTATAGAGTAGATGAAGTCTCACCCAAGATGTTCGAGGGAGATCTAACAGAACCAAGTTTCTGCAGTATAGAGGAGGATCATGTTTCTATACTTGGTGACTTATCACAACATTATTCTAACGATCTCATCATTCATATCATGCATTAGCAGAACGGTGCTATCATTCAAGAGATCGTGATAACATAACTGATTCACAGAAAAGACATTGATGCATAGGAATATCTAGCATTTTACCATCATTTAAAGTATAAACACATCACATCAATCACAAATCCATGTCTCAAATACGCATTACAGTCACATTTGGATTGCAAAAAACAGTAAAATGGGAAAACATCAAAAGACACAGTAATTCTTCTCAACCTCTTTCATGTCATATTAACTTCTGCAGCATAACATAAGTTCCCAAAATGGTTCCTCAAGTTGCATACACAGATCAAACAACTGTTGTTCTCAAAACTGAGAAGACAACCAACCGAAGAGAATTTCAAAACAATCTCTGAGCTAAGAAGAAGACTTAACATTTACAATTCAACATATACTTATAGGCTTGTGCCTTTACATCAATAATCCACTTAACCAACTTCCTAACTAACTCTTAACAGTTTCTACAAAATAGGGACCACTATCCACAAAATGCGGTCCAAAACTACAAAATATGACCAAAAATACATAAAATATTATATTTCCAACTTGCGCATTGTTTTCCACCTTACACAACATCCGTGATGCTGCACAACAAACTTATCCCAAAACCGCCTGCGAACATAATCCTGGAATGGTAGCCTTGCTCCCTTTGAATTATGTTCATAGAAGTCTATACATGTGTGATGGACTCTGAGAAAGTGTACATGTCTAGGTGGAAAGGCTTGAAACTAACATGATTGTGAATTGATTTTGGTTTTGTAGTGTAATTTATAGGTACCTACGTAGCTTCTTAAGGAATTGACTCTTTCAGCATACAGATAGATGGATTCTTCAGCTCTCGTACCCCAAATCCTTACATTCTTCAATTATTCTGATTGGATGGAATATATGCAAGTATCCTTGCACAATCTTGGCCTATATAGTATGACCATGGGAAGAGAAACTTGAGAAGAATAAATTTTTGAATCGACATGATGAGGCCTTCGACTTCATGTGCACTCATATCTCCCGAGATCTTCTGTTCCATATTGAGAGGCTGGGGACTCCAAAGGAATCTTGGTAAAAGCTTGAATCTTTGTTTGGAAAACAAGATGAGCTTCGAGGGAACATATTGGAGAATGAGCTCATCACTTTACAACCCAGCATTTTCGAATCTATCCAACAATTTTTCACAAAGTATAAGTCACTAGTAGTGCAATGTAAATAATGTGGATTATAGACGAAAGATGAGAAGCTTGTGCTATCTGTACTTAGTAATATTGGCTATGAGTACTCAGTCTTTGTCTCTACATTCCATTCCTAAAGAGCTTCCATCCCCAATTGGAATATTCCTTCTGTAGATGCTTTTGTTGAGTCCTTAATACAAGAGAAAGATAAATTGGTTCAAATGGGAGTGATTCAAACCTCCAAGAATAAATCACTATTGATTTTAGACACAAACAATGTGCAAGCTAGAGGAAAACACAAAGGGGAGGTTCCCAAATCCATTGATTCGAAGCCAAAGGAGAGTAAGAGATCTTCCAAAGGAGCCTTGGGTTCCAAGAAAAAGAAGAAATTCGAGAAGACTATATGTCCATATTGTATGAGGGGCTTTCATCTAGAGAGCCAATGGATGAAGAAGACAATTGACCAGCTATCAACATTCCTTGAACAAAACAATATTTCCCACCCATAAGGAGCAAAGAAGTATGACGTTGGACAACCGACAGAAGATCATGAGAGATTCCATGCCTTGAAGGTAGGCTTCACTCAATAGAAAGATAAATTGATTGATTTTGGAAAATCCAACTACATGGTTTCCTCCAAGGAATCCTTCTCCACTCTCACTCTGTCAGGAGGACCTATCATTCACATGGGAGATGATTCCCAAATCCCAGCTACTAAGAGAGGTTCTATTAAATTCCAACATGGTGAGTTCTGAGAATGTTCTCTATCTGCCCCCTTTTGCAGAAAATTTGTTGTTTTTTTATTAGATGACCCATACAGGCTCTACCAAGAGAGTTACATTCAACTCTGAATTAGTTGAAATCACAGAAAAAGATACTGGAAATATCATAGAGAAATGGTTTGCTAACCATGCCACAAAATCATATGATTTCTCTCATTTTTTTCTTGTTTCACACCCAACAACTTTATTGACTCATTCGAACAACACCAGCAAGCTATGGCATGAGATATTTGGGAATCTCAATTTCAAATATCTCCAGTAAATCCACAATGACAAAATAGTTGATGGCTTTGCTCTCATCCAAACATTAGATGGAGTATGTCATGGTTACTTGGTAGGTAAGCATCCAAAGAAGAAGTATGAAGTTGGGAAGGAAACTACAACTGCCTCTACTCTTAATCCGATACAAAGTGATGTTTCGGGACCAATGCCTACAACATCCATTAATGGTTCCAGGTATTTCCTTACTTTTATTGATGATTGTACAACGTTCTGTTGGGTATATTTCATGAAACAAAAATCATAATTATTCAAAAAATTTAAAGTTTTTAAATATTTGATTGAGAATAATTTCAGAAAAAAGATCAAGTCCATTAGATCAGATAATGGAGATGAATACATTAAAAGAGATTTTCATCATTATTCCGAATCAAAGGGGATTTGAATGTAACACTTAGTTCCATACACACCACAACAGAATGGTGTGGCTTGGAAGAAAAATGGATCATTGAAGGAGATGGAAACCTGTCTTCTCCAAGCCAAAAATACTCCTCCTTCTCTTTGTTTTGAAGTTGTAAATGTGCTTCATACTTATATAATAGAGTGCCTCATAAATCAGTGGTTGGGGCCACTCCTTTCGAATCATTGCATGGGCATAAGCCTAATGTCTCTCACTTGATAGTTTTTGGTTCCAACGCTTGGGCCATAATACCTATGGATAAGAGGAAGGCCTTCCAAGCCCATATTAACGAATGCATACTAGTGGGATATGATGAGGATGAAAAATCATATAAGTTGATGGAACTTGCAACTAGGAAATGATTCATAGAGAAAAGTGTTCAGTTTGAAGAAGATCGATTTCTTGATCTACCACCATCTGAAGCACAAGAAGGTATAAACACTCTTCCATTCCCTTTTGATGATGATATTTTATCACATGTTTCAGATTCATATGAAGAGGAACAAGATCAACATGATTTTGATATTGAGGTTGTACCTCATGAGAATCTAGATCCAGATCCAACTCCTATCCCAAATCGGTGGCCTAAGCCTAAATGGGTCCAAAATCTCATTGAAGAAGCTGGGGATGGTGCTAGGAATACAAAAGATGAAAGTAGAACAAGGTCCTAATATCAGAATGATCATGTTCCACTCTCTCACATAGCTTCTCTATTTATAGAGTGGTGCAAAAAACTTCTAGGAAAGTGCTACTTGATGATAGTGAATGATCAACCATTTGGACCACAGATAAACAAAATTGATCATTCCTTTCATCCTCTAGAAAGAAGAGACACATACAACATCCATCAGATCACAAGAACATTGAGAGGTTCACATGCACAACTTTAGGATGTTGCTGCACAGAATAACCATGCTGCTACATAGTGCTACAAATTGCAGCAAAATGTTTGCAAGTTATTACCCAAAGAGGTAGATTTTTTCTCCCAAGTACAACTTTTTTTTCCTATTCCTACTTATTTTTAGCGGGGGGGGGGGGGGGGGGGGGGTTCCCCATTTCCCTTAGTTTATTAATCAGTTTTATTTTTATTAGATTGTATGGGTGACTTTTGGCCTTTTTTCTAGGGCCCAAAGTTGTCCAAGTCAGGATTAAGAGGGGTGTTAGGATTATACAATATTCCCTTGTCCATCTATAGTCTATTTGATCATCTTGTCTAGCATAGGGAGACATTATTACAGTATTGGAGTATGGGAAACACATATATAGGTTAAGTTCCACTTACTGCATGTTCATGCATGAGTTTAGGTGCCTCTGAGACCATTCCCTACATTATAGGAGTCACTTTAAACGCCAGCAACAACCTCCATCAGTTGGTCATGGTTGGTAAGAAGTTATGCTGAGTTAGTCTCCAGTTAAATTCAGTCATATCACTTTCAGTTAGTCTAGCGCTAGTTTTGCATGGCTTCATGGGGAAGTGGCACCTTTTTCCACCTACCTCATCAATTTAACTGGTTTAACTAGTTTAACTTATTATCGGGTTGATTTAGACATCAGGATTTACACCAGTGGCTTCCATGCAGTGATTTAGACACTCCTAGTTATCTAGACAGTCAAGTTTAGTTGGTAGATTCGAATCTTATCCATATGATTCAAATTCTCCTTATTGTAACATTGTTGTATACTGTTGGGAATAATAAATATTAATGTTGTAATTAACAGATCAAATCTTATCATATTTGTCTCAAATTTGTCTTTTTCAGTGTACATTATTCTGGATATTCCACTACACAATTACACCTCTCAATTGCTCTCATTTTCTTGTATATGATCAATGCTTCAATAATTTAACAATGTGAAAGTGGTGTCCTACATGTCATAATTAGGTGTGTCCATGCCATCTTCCACTGACCTCCATGTTACCTTGCTCCATTTGTGTGGCCCCCATTTTCCTTTATATGCCTTAGATAGTCTCTAAGAATGACGTGACTAGCGAGGCCCCACATAAACACCTAATGGTCTTTCATTCATTTCGGAGGTAAAGGTATCACTTAAACTTCATACACTTTCCCCTATAAAATTATTCTCCATCATAGATCATGGATTATACACCATTGTCTTATATTTTGGAAGAAAGGGATCCCATTAACCATCGATAATTTTCCATACCAAAATGATCCTCCATCATTTATCTAGACCATCTCTCCACCATAATAGCAAGTTGATGATCACTTCTGGAAAGCACTTACCAACTTTTGAAACCACTTGTTATATTTTGAAACAACTTATTACCTTGATGATCATGTTTAACTTCCTCTGCAATGGGGTCTACTAGACACATGGAAACTCTTGGTTCATTTTGGGTCCACTATACATTTTGACAATTCATTGTCATTGGATATTTTAGTGGTCAAACCTTTAGTTAATATAATTTTATTACTTCCATGCTTGAAGTCATCTAGATCTATGCCCTTTTTCCACCGTAAGATCAACTAGGAAACTATTTTAAAATTTTGACATGTGGTATTTCATACCACTTATGGGTTTCCAAAACCTCTAGTTTTCTTATAAAACCACATTTTTAATGTTTCTTTCTATGGTCCCCACCCGATACTTGTAAACTTCTCATTCATTTTGAAAGTGAAAGAAATGATGATCCATCAGGTAGCTTGCAACCTGAAATGAATGTATATCATAGATATTGAGTGATCAATCAACATTGGATATTTCAAGAGCAAGGGAACCCCTTAACCCCCAATTACTTCCACCTGCTAAGTTGCTCCCAACCATATATATGAACCCTTCCTAAATCCTCAATTGTCAGATCCGATAGGAAACACATTTTGAGCTACCATTCCTAGTTTTGAATACCGAAGTGTTCACTTCCAAAACCTTCACTTCCAAAACCATCAAACTAGTTTTAAAAATTTCCTTATGAAATTTACCATTTTCCCCCAAATTTTCCCACTACATATTAGCTTCATGGAGATTTCTTGGGTCAAATTTTGAGAATTCTCCACCATTATATCATTTGAATTTGGAATTTTAGTAGATCTAAGTGTAATAGTGATGAATTTTCCACAAATAGTGGTAATTTCAACCACAAAATTGGCCATGCAACTTGGTTATTACAACAATGCCTCCGTTTTTCATGAATCTAGAATTTTTAAACACCATAATTTGACAACAAAATTTGAATTCCATTATTTTAAAATAAATTTATTGGGTAATATACATGTATTTCTTAACAATTCTCAAACACATTACATGTACAGTGATTTTTTACCCAATTTTTTTGTTAGCGAGGCATTTTTCAAACATATAGTCTACAAGCTATATCTTTGTCATATATTTGACAAGTAACTGTTTTTCATGTGCACACTGATGTTTGTCCAACAACCCAAGTATTGCACTTTGGGGATCTAATTCCACTTTGTCACATACTTGGTAGCCTCTTTCCACCATGAACACCACGGGGTACCCAATTTCCACATAAGGAAATTCATCTCAAATACCAATTTTGAATTTTTCATTCCATTGATTGGTTATTCCATAATTTTTAATAGCATAAGTATCTATATCTACATTGTATTCAACTATCTAATATACCTATTCTAATTTTTGCAATTATTTCTTCCATGAATGCATCAAATCCGTTCTCAATAATACATGTGCACAATATTTCCAAAATAATAATTTAAAATAAGACATCAAGTTTGGTACTTATCTTTATAAATGTACTCCACCCAAATGCAAATGAAGGGAGTTCCTCCCATTCGTAGGCACTTTGTCAATCCTACTATTTATTTGGAAATGGCCAACCCTAAGTTGGGGATTTTACTCCATAAGGTGTGAATTCCCAATTCCTTTACTCAAGCACGCTCACACTACCCAAATGTGTATAAACCCCCAACACAGTTGTCCCCACCCCCGCACTCACTCCCCATTAGCCTACACAACAAAAGGGATGGAAACCCCTCATCTGATCCACAGTCCCCTAATTTGTCACCACCCCCTTCTAATTCTCCATCACAACCCAAGTATCTCTCACATGGGAACCAATCCTATTCACACCATTTTATCAAAGTACTACATGTGTGAATCGATAGAACCTAGGATTTCCCTTTGTAATAGTCAAAGATATTATCTCCTAATGCAAAGGATCCATAAACTAAATGAATGATGAATGAATGATTACTTACTGATTTTCTAACAACATATATGTATGATTTTTTCTTGACAACTGACTTTCCCAAAAGGGACCACTCTCACCCTCTTAATCCCTTATTAATATAAGTAAGCCCATGCTTAATTAAAGTGACACTTAAGCTATGGTTAAGGAACTTTGGGTTAAAAGTGTTAATGAAGGATAAGGTGTCAGTTAAACTCAACTAGGGTCATCACCCCTTAGCCTCTCTCACTTCACCCACTTATCGAATCATCTCCCCCCCCCCCCGTGACTTCTTCACCCTTCTTCACTTCCAGTTGTGAACGGTGTCGGGATAAATTAATGACATTTATTTAATTAAACTTATTCGCTTTTTGTATCGACCGCAGTTAGTAAATTTTGAATGGTACCACAATATGTGCGGTAAACAACTAGAGTACACAACCTACTATTAACTGATGTAATATGATGTGAGATGTGGAAAATATATGAATGAATGCCTAAAACTAAGAATGGAGTTGAGTATATGAGTGAGGACATAAATGAGTACAAGAAGACAAATATTTATCAAACTATAACAAAAATCAAGCTTTAAGTGAATCCTATGTGATGAAGTGTTCTAACAAAAACAAATATTAACCTGAATCTAGCTCTAAACAGTTGAATTTTGTGCAACTTTAGAAGTTATTCTTATTGTAATTTTATTATTTTGTTTTGTACCTCCTACGGGATTTCATACTAATGTAATCATTCATGTAAACCCTTGAAAGATTCAATGTAAACCTTGGGGAAGTTTGGAATTTAAATAAAAAAAATTTACTATTTTTTATTTTCCCCAAGGAAAGTTGGCCCAATCAGGTAGACAAGTCGTCCTAGTTAGGGAAAAAGTAATTTTATGAAGTGTATAAATAGAGAGGCCAAGTGCCTCATTTGTACACTCACTCAGCACAAGAAAGTTTTCCTACTCTAGAATAAGTTCGCAGCATCAGAGAGAAACAATGTTTTTTTTTTCTTTTTTCTGGGCTTTTCTCTTAGATATATTTTCTTCTCTCTCTCTCTCTCTCTCTCTCTCTCTCTCTTTCTTGTATTCTTTTCTTGAAAGTTCTAATCTCTCTATGAAGGTTGTTGGGTTTTTCCCGATTAAGTTTCCCAGGATGCTTTTTGTGTGTTCTTTGCTTTTTGTTCTTTGTCTTTCTTCTATATATCCTAATGTTAATTTGTAATAAAATTAACTGCTATAATATTGTAAAAACTAACATGGTATCATATCAGTTCTAGAAGAGGCCATTGATAGAAACTAGGGTTTTACCTTCTAAGACTTTCCCTCATTAATTCAATAGAAAAACAGATCTAGAAGCTTTACCCTAGGGAAGGTGCATCTTTTGGTGAAGGAAAAATCAAATTTTGAGAAGTTTCATTTTCTAACCTAATTCTGTTGTTACTGTAGAAATTAGGGTTTCAATTTCGTTCCAATTAGTCCACAAATTTGGATCGACCTCACCTTCTCTAAACTCACCTTGATAGGGTGCATCTATCTGTGAGTGTATTTCACTAAAATCCATAATTCATTTTTGACCTAACTCCTACTAGGGGTTTTTGGTTCAGATTTGTAGACAAGATGATTAGAATGAAGGTTTAGGATCATCTTGATGGGACCACAAACTTCATATTTTGGAAGTCTATATTTCTTCTAATCCTGGAAGAAAATGATCTCTTGAAGTTTGTTAATTAGAAGGTTCCAGAACTAGAATCTAAAGAAGACAAGTCCCAGTGGAGGAGGAATGATGCTCAAGCTAGGGGATTACTAGTGGACTCAATCAAATACCACTTGGTTCTTGAGATTTAATAAAATAAGATAGCTAGGAAGACATTCAAAACCATAAGAAGTCTATTTGAGTACAGTATCATCAATGTGACTCTCACATTGAGGAACCAGCTATCAAGCATGAAGATGACCAAGTCTGGATCAATTTCCTCTTACTTCACGAGGATCATAGAACTCAGGGACAAGATGAGATCCAGTGGAGAACCTATTGAAGATAAGGATCTTATCATGAATACGCTAAATGGGCTCCCACCATATTAGGAATCATTCATCCAAACTATTAGTCGACACACCAAGTTTCCCAAATTTGATAGATTATGGGCATATTGCACTCAGGAGGAGGTGAGGAATGCAACAAGAAAAAGAATTCATGGAACTCATCTTGAGGAGAATGAATAATTCATGGCACATCCCAAGAAAGGAAAGGGAAAGGGAAGAAAATTTCACCACCATAAGCATCAAGGTATAAGAACACGCCCTCCTTTAGATCAACATGAAAACAAGAAAGATCTATCACAAGTACAATGATTTAGGTGCAAGAAATATGGTCACTATGGAAACAAGTGTTCAATCTCAAACAAGAGGAAGCATGAAGCTTCAACAATTGATGTAGAAAAATGTCATCATCACAAGAGGAAAATAAATGAATATTGTTGGGCACTGAAATAAACCTTTTTTCCTTACTCTATTATCCTTTTTTCCTGTTTTTTTCTCCTAGGTTATGTGGAAATTGAACCCAAGAGATAGAACAATTACACTCACCAAATTGCTAATCAAACATGCAAAATTAACATCAAAGGAGACTGAAATTGGAGCATAACACTAATCTTTATTGAATAAGTGTACAATAGACAACCTTGTGAAGTAATAGGCTGCTGCAATATATAATTACATGAGATATTTGAATGCATAAGGATTCCATTCGAAAAGGTCAAAAAGTAGGCTTACTAAATCTAGTCAAATTCCCCATAGGTGCATAAAGCAGTTTCCAAATCCACCAAGATGCTCACGAATTGGCTAAGTAAAGTAGGAAAGCTAATGAGGGATGGAAAGACAACTCATACATGATTTTATTAGGAGAAAAAGAGGGAGGATGATGTGGGAAAAAAACAAGTCAACTACACCTAGTCTAGCTTTTCCTTTTGCCTTTATTCTCAATAAAACAGGCAGCTTTTCAGAAAAAGCAGATATGCGCTTTGGAGGATCTAGAATAAAGAAGACATGATAAAATGGGTTTCTAGGAATCTTCCCAAGTGCTCCATGACTTAGTTTTGGCATGTGTTAACTTCTAGAACATGTAGAAGGAAACTAGCATAGAATGGAATCTAGGAGACTAGGTAATAAGACAAAAATGATTTAATTAATGTCTAAGGTAGGTAACTATGGGTTAATTATTCTCACACCCCCCCTTAGACCTGACTTTATGAGTAAATATTAGAAAAATATAGGGCCTAGCAACAAGGCTTAGTCACCCTTTACATACTGCTTGTCCATACAACTAAGGAAAGAGGCAAAAACCCAGTGGGAAAATCCTCCCCTAAACATGGACAAGAAGAAAAAAAAATTGGAAATATTGTCATCAATCATGCTTCACAGCATGATAAGCAATCCCCAATAGTGATTTGAGATTGTTGAATGTTTTCAGACAAAAAACTTTGGTGAAGATGTATGCTACTTGTTCTGAAGATGCACAGAAGAGTAGATGAATGGTGCCATCATGCACAAGCTGTCTGATGTAGTGCTTGTGGATCTCAATGTTCTTGGTTCATTGTCTCTGAACTAGATAATTGAAAATTCGAATGGTTCTCTGATTATCACAATAGATAATAGTTGAAAACTATGATTCGAAGCCACATTCTCCAAGTATTCCCTGCAACCACAAACATTGAGTTGTTGCATTTACAACTCCTCTATACTCTGCTTTTGTAGATGAGAGTGCTATGGCACTATGCTTCTTGCTTGACCAACTGATTGGTCCTTCAAAAAGCATGAACACATATCCTGATCTTGACTTTCCATCTGTGTTTCCACCTTCCCAATCACTGTCAGTAAACCCAATCAAATCAAGATCAGATTTTGCTTTGTAGAAGATCCCATGAGTTCTTGTGCCTTGAACAAAGTTTAGGATCCTTTTTTCTGCCCTCTAGTGGATCTCATGAGGCTGATCCATGTATCTTGAATCCACACTAACTGCATAATATAGATCAGTTCGAGTGTGTGTAAGATAAAGCAAACACCCAATCAATTTCCTATACAGTGTATTATTTACCATATGAGAAGAACCTGCTTCTTCAAGCTTAACTCCTGAAAGGAAGGGAGTCTTGCTTGGCTTGCAATATTTCATGTTGAACTTGTTCATAAAATCTAAGGCATACTTGGACTGATGTACTTTGATTCCATGTTGGTATTGAGCAATTTCAAGGCCCAAAAATTGGCTCAACAATCCCAAATCTATCATAGAAAATGAATGGTTCATTACATCCTTCAAGGAGGCAATCTCTTTCTTTGAACTTCTTGTAATCAGAAGGTCATCCACATATAAGAAAATAATCATCAAATAACCATGAATTAGCTTCCAATAGACATTAGGATCAGACTTGCATTGAAAAAACTCAATGACATCAGAAAGCCATCAATCTTGGCATACCAAGCCCTGGGGGCTTGCTTGAGCCCATACAATGATTTCTTTAACCTACACACTAAATATAGATTAGAAAAAAACCCTTCAAGTTGCTGCATGTAAATATCTTTAGTGAGATCTCCATTTAGGAAATCACACTTCACATCCATGTGATGTACCTCCCACTGCTTCGAAGCTGCAATGGCGAAAGATAGCCTTGTGGAGTCCATCTTTGCCACTGGTGCAAAGGTTTCATTATAGTCAATATCATGTACTTGTGAGTATCCATTGGCTACCAATCTTGCCTTATATTTCAAATGTGAACCATCAGTAGCAAACTTAGTCTTGAAAACCCACTTACATTGAACTAGCTTCCTCCCTGGGGGAAGATCAACTAGTTCCCAAGTGTTGTTCTTCTGGAGCGAGCTGAATTCTTCTTTCACGGTTGTTTTCCATCTTGGATCATGTGCTGCATATTAATATGTATGTGGATCTGATTCAACCATCAGATATCACTTATCATCAAATAAAGGATATTTCATACAAAGGGCACTCTCAAACTGAGATCTAGTCCTTCTAGTGTCACTAGGATTTCTAGCTAGTTCCCGAGCTGCATGAATGGTCTTTGCTACCCATTTTGGTCTTGTAGGAATGTAAATATATGCAATCAAATAATCATTATCATACATATCAGAATCAGCAAACTCATTAGTCTCTCCACTTACAATCAATGGATTTGGTGGTGAAGAAGACTCTCCAACTTCAATTGCTACTAAAGACTCTTCTTGGAACTGAACTCTTCTTTAAATGAAAGATTTACTAGTGCTAAAGTTGATCAGCTTGTACACTTTTGAATCTTTAGAATACCCAACAAATAGGCACTCTTGGCTTTGGGGCTGCAAAGGCTTTCTCTTTTCAGTTGGAATTCTAGCCCAAGCCTTTGAGCCAAAAATCTTGAAATGGGTCACATCTAGCTTGTGCCCACTCCAAGCTTTAAAAGGAGTCATACCATCAATCTACTTATGAGGCACCCTATTCTGGATGTAGGATGCATAGTTTATAGCCTCGGCCCAAAAATTTGGTGGCAAATTCTTAGCCTCCATCATGCAGGTTGCCATTTCCTTCAGTGACCTGTTCTTTCTCTCAGTAAGACCATTTTGTTGTGGTGTGTAAGGGATCGCATGTTGCATCTGAATACCTGCATATTTACAATACTAAATGAACTCAGACTTGAAATACTCACCACCATTGTCACATCTGAGGATCTTGAGTTTCCTCCTAGACTGGTTTTCGACCAAGGCTTTAAAGATTTTGAACAGGTCAAAAACTTCAGGCTTATGCTTTAGGAAGTAAACCCAACAATACCTCGAAAATCCATCTATGAAGGTTAGTGCATATTTGGCTTGACTCATGGACATATGAGGAAATGGACCAGCAATGTCACTGTGGATCAACTCAATAGGTGCAGAGGTTCTCTCATGACTAGCTCTCTCAAATTTGTGCTCTGAGTGTTTTCTTAGGATACAACCTTGACAGACTCCCTTGGAAAACTTGATATTTGGTAACCCTATGACCATATCTTTTTCACTCAAATCAGAAATATACTTGTAGTTAATATGGTCAAATATTTCATGCCAAAGCTTGCTTTCCTCATTAGCATGAATCAGAAGAGCAGAGGGGTTTGAGTAGGGTAGAAAATGGGAAAACCTGTATACCTTAGCAGTGTGATCAACAACACCTTTTTATATGACATTACCATTTGAAATCTCAGTGATTTCAACATAATCAGGGGAGAAGATGACCTTATTTGGAGACCTAGTGTGAGTCATCTGATACACTGACAAGAGATTAGAGGCAATACCTAGAACATACAACACATTATTGAACTTACCATGGTCAAGATCAATCCTTCCATTCCCCAAACTGTCAGTGAGAGAGTCATCTCCCAAAACTATTGGTGGACCTTTTGACATGTCAAGAGAGGATAATGCCTCTTTTGTTGAAACCATATGTATAGAAGCTCCAGAGTCTATGATGAAGCTAGGTGAGCTTGATGTGCCAACAACTAAGGCATGTACTCTCTCTCTATCCTCTGAATTTGATACTCCTTCCCTCTTCTTTGAGCAATCAGGAAGGGAGATGTTATTCTTCTCAAGGATTTGGGTCAACATGTCAATTTGCTTCTTCATACAAGAGCTCTCAGGATGATAGCCCTTACTGCGGTATGCGCACTTGCTCATTTCTCCTTTGTTCTTCTTCTTCTGGAAGTTCTTCTTAGAACCTTGGGGCTCCTCTTGAGACTTGTTCTTGTCTCTCTTTTGCTCAGGTGGCTTTTTATATTTTTTCTTGATTTTTGAATCCACCCTTGAATCTCTAGCAACCAAAGCTTGGTCTTTGTAAGGTTTGATGGTTCCCATCATCACCAACTTATCTTGTTCCTGTGTGAGGGATTCCATGAACTTTGCAAGCTTAGGCATCTTCCAGGCTTGAGCTATCAACTTGGTGGCATGGAAGGTTGAAACAAACACTAAATAGTCAAGACCAAGATTCGAGAGTATGGCCAAAACTAGTTGCTCTTCCTTATTTTCGATCCCACACTATTTTAGCTGCAAAACAAGGGCTTTAAACTTGGAAAAATAGAGTTGCAAGGATTCGAAGCTACTGGGACTCAAGGAGATCAGATCATTCTCGATTTGATGTCCTCTCATCTCATCTGTCTTACCAAAAATCTCTACAATATTCTCCCACACTTCATTCGGTGATGTCAATCCGTCAAGATAGAAGAGGAGGTCTCTCGAAATGCTTAGACACAAAAGACCAAAGACCTCATCCCTCCTGTTGTGCCATTTTATTTTCTCTGCAGCTGCATTGGGATATTCCTTAGTTGCCATAGTAACCCTGTAGAGACCTTTCTCTCTCAACAATATCTCCATCTCAACTTTCCACTCAAATAAATTGAATGGATTCAAGATGATCTTCTGAGATTGGTCCATAGCTCAGAAACTGTGCCCTTCAGTCCTTAGAATATGCTCCTAGTCAAGACGTCAAGCCTACAATAGAAATATGGAAGGAGAGAAATTGATCTACAAAGGCTCTGATACCATGTGGAACTTGAACCCAAGATATAGAACAATTACACTCACAAAATTGCTAATCAAACATGCAAAATTAGCATCAAAGGAGACTGAAATTGGAGCATAACACTAATATTTATTGAATAAGTGTACAATAGAAAACCTTGTGAAGTAATAGTCTGCTGCAATATATAATTACATGAGAGATTAAAATGCATAAGGATGCCATTTGAAAAGGTCAAAAAGTAGGCTTACTAAATCTAGTCAAATCCCCCATAGGTGCATAAAGCAGTTTCCAAATCCACCAAGATGCTCATGAATTAGCTAAGTCAAGTAGGCAAGATAATGAGGGATGGAAAGAAAACTCATACATGCTTTTATTAGGAGAAAAGGAGGGAGGATGACATGGGAAAAAAATAAGTCAACTACACCTAGTCTAGCTTTTCCTTTTGCCTTAATTCTCAATAAAACAGGCAGCTTTTCAGAAAAACCAGATATGCACTTTGGAGGATATGGAATAAAGTAGACATGCTAAAATGGGTTTCCAGGAAGTTTCCCAAGCACTCCATGACTCAGTTTTGGCATGTGTTGACTTCTAGGACATGTAGAAGGCAACTAGCATAGAGTGGAATTTAGGAGACTAGGTAATAAAACAAAAATGATTTAATTAATGTCTAAGGTAGGTAACTATGGGTTGATTATTCTAACAGGTTACAACTAAATATTTATCCTTTCCAAGAAAACAAGCATGAATTCCTAAGGTATAAATCATTGTTACTTATTTCATTAATGCTTGATTTTATTCATAATTATTAACTTTATCTTTCACATGCACTAATTTGTCATTGGTTCATAAAAAAGGTTCAAAATATCTAGGTGTCCCAAGTGTAACAACTCGTATTTGGGGAAGGATAAAACCTGGTGTCAATTGTCATTTGATGATCTGGTACAATCTATTGATGTAGAGAATCTTGGATGTACTTCCATGCATCTAGTTGAAACTTCTCGAGTATCTCTCCTCATTAACTGGAACATAATTCGGCCTATGAACAGTTCGAATTAAAATCTTGTTCATTGTTGTTAACTGGTCTTATGCAATGTAATAATTGTTGTAATAGTTCTTATTTAATTCGGCATCCTAAAGATCGTATATGTTCATGGATTCCCGATATTGATGTAACTAAACTGTTTCATTTTCTGTATAAGTATAGACAGGAAATTGGAGTCGAGGGTTAGAATTTTGATAGAAATATAGAAGAGGAGACTGCAACTGTATTTAGATCATTTTTAATAAAAGGAGCAACAATTCTTAATATTGTTTTGCTTTAGATTTCGTTAATCCTTCCACAACATATCTATTCGAAGGCCAAGGCCCCGATTCTTATAGAGTTGCTGGTTGTAGTAGATGTTTTATTTTTAAGTTAGTTCTGTTTAGTGTGGGATTTCAGTGTGATACATTCATAGACAGGGGCGACAACATTCATTAACCAATTGCATTATTATGTTTTCCTTTAGCTTGATGTGATAGTGTGGTGTGACACTCGACTGTGTAGGATAATCTTTTCCTTTATGCAAAAGTGTATTAATTAGTTTTATCTATTACAGACATACTTGGATCCTATGTAGTATGATCATTCATCTTTCATAGAGTTTGTTGAATTAGATAGATCATTTCTTTTATGAATTGGTTGTTTTGATTGATGGTTTGTGATTGTTATGATTTGGTAAAATAGGATTTAATTTTCTGCAAAAGTAATTCTAGGTTGATTCATTCTTAGATTATAAACTACAATATTGATATTGTAGGAATCGGAAGTCCTTTAAAGTTCCTAGATTAATGATTTAATTTGGTTTTCTACAGGGAGATGAGTTGACCGAGCAGTGATTAGGATTGAATGATTTGAGTTTTATTCATCAGCTACTAAAAATGTTTATGCATATATTTTGCTAGTTACCTTTGAAATAAACAGACTTACCTAGGTTGAAAAATTATATTGAGCACTTTGCTTGTTAAGAGAATTAATGAGTATATAGAGTGACCAACATTTTGGCATTGTTTCCAAGGAAGGTAATTGTTAGACATCGTTGGTAGTTGATTGCTTCAGTTTCTTTTAGCAACTCTGATTTTCGAGGTGTAGGGGAAATAAGACGCAGTGAAGAGTCACACATCCTTCAACAGACCGAATAGGTTCCTACCCTGAGGATCAGGTATTATTAAATAATCTTGCATGAATACGAAAAGAACTTAATGAGAATTACATAGGACCCCCCAAAGCACTAACTTGGAATCTAGAAGAGATCGTGTCTATAGCCTAGGCCTAGGAAGAAAGAAACTTGATGATTAATTAAATGCCGAGGTTGATTCTTCTACTGGAGCTCTATATCGAGGACTATCATCTGTAAGAAGAAGCCATGTTCATCCTAGGCTAGAGACATCAGTGTCAACTATGGAGAGATTGACAAGAGCTGCAACGCCATCTAGTGGCTCTATGGAGCAGACTCCAGGGGATAGGGAAAGTTTTGTGGTGGAAGGTGGACCAGAGGAGGTCTATCAAATCAATGGGGAGGAAGTCACTAAAGAAGAGTGGTTGCAGTTTCGATAGGAGTTTGAATATCATAAAAAGAGAGAAAATTGAGAAGAAGAGGTGGATGAATAACGAATGTCACCAAGACGACCGTGAAGAAGTAGTAGGAAGAAATGATAATGATAATGGATACCTTCAACGTGAGGAGATATTTTCCACACTTCAGTTCCCTATTCGATAAACAATCAAACATGCCCCTATGAAAAATATTTCACCTTCAGTATTACCACACTTTCATGGGAAGTCTACAGAGGATCCAGATGAATTCCTCTTCGAATTTGACATTCTCTATCGAAGTTATGACTATACCTCACTACAACAAATTTGAATTTTAGGGGTGGTTGTCTTCCGCCTCCAAAAGTCACTTTTAGAGGCAGTTTTGGCTTTGGTGGCGGTCTTTAGAAAACTGCCCCTAATAGCATCGACGCTAAAAGTTTTCACTTTTAGGGGTGGTTTTGGAAGAAATCAAAACCGCCTCCAAAAGGTGATTTTTAGGGGCGGTTCTAAACCGCCTCCAAAAGGTAACTTTTGGGGGCGGTCCTAAACCCCCTCCAAAAGTGACATTTTTGGCGGTGGTTCTAAACCCCCCCTAAAAGTCGCTTAGGGGGTGATTCTAACCCCCCCCCCCCAAAAAAAAAGACATTTTTGGGGGCGGTTTTGGAAAACCCACCACTAATAGTACCAATGTGGAATTTTTTGAATTTCAGGGGTGGTTTTGGAAGAAATCAAAACCGCCCCTAAAAGTGACTTTTCGGGGCCGTTTTGAGCTACCGTCAAAAGTGATTTGGGGGCAGTTTTGGCATTATAGGAAATTGTTATGAAAACCACCCCTAATAGCACCGACGTAAAAAATGTTTCCTTTTAGGGGAGGTTTTGGAAGAGATTAAAACCGCCCCTAAAAGTGAGATTTAGGGCCGGTTCTAACCCCCCCCCCGCAAAGTGATTTAGGGTTGTTTTAGATTTGGAAGCGGTCATTACAAAAATTCCCCGAATATTACTAACGCTAAAATTTTTGAATTTTAGGAGCGGTCCTCGAAGAGATCAAAACCGCCCCTAAAAGTGACTTGTGGGTGCGGTTCTAAACCCCCTACAAAAGTCACTTTTAAGGGTGGATATAAACCCCCCTCATAGGTACCTATGGGGGCAGTTCAAAACCACCCGTAAAAGTCCCTATTATAAAAATTTGTTGGTGGTTGTAAACCCCCTTCATAGGTGCATACTGAGGCGGTCCAGAACCCCCTCGTAGGTACCTATGGCGATGGTTCAAAACGCCCCTAGTAGGTACCTATAGAGGCAGTTAGATACCCCCCATAAAATGCTTTACAAACTATTGGGGGAAGTTATGAAACCCCCTCGTAGGGACATATGAAGTTAGTTTAGAATCCTTCTCGTAGGCATAATTTAAAACATCAATATTGCAATATCATTAGGGCATGAAGGACTCGAATTTTCAACCTCCTGCTTGTAAAGCAAGCACTCTACCATTGAGCTAGAACCCTGTAAGAATTGGGGAAAGGGGAAATATTAACACAGAAACGTTTCTCTCATCGTTCCTCTGTCCCGAGGATGCATGAAACACAGGAAACATGATCCGAACCCTTGGAGACAAGTCCCCATGGAGAACTACTAATATCTTAAGGGATTAATCATAGCTCACTAATACTCTGAAAGAAGCCTACTAAATTAGTAAAAAAAGGGCAGGTTCCTAAATAATTTAATATGTAAAGGTCAAGCATGATTAGTTACTTGGATGCAAGATTTTATTAGAATAGTCTTAGAAAATCCAGCAGACTCCATCCACTGCATGGATTTCCTACCACATGAATCAGACAATTAAAAGTTGACAACATATGAACTAACAACATGAACATTAAAATAAGGATGAAACCCAATTAGAAGAATTACATGTACCTGTGGGGTATGGACATTTATTGCATGGATCAAGATATTAGATTGTCAAAATGAGGTTTTGATGATTGTAATACAATGGTCAAAACATCATAGTGGCTATTATGTAATATATTTTTTTTATCATTTCTATCATTTAGATTTAAGTCAACAGAAACACACTTGCACACCTTCCAATCATGCACCCATTCAGCAGACACTAAGATGTGAATGGTGATCCAATTTATTAAAAGGTCGTCAAATTGTAGATTTACTGCATTGAACATTATGAATTGGACTAAATTTTTCAGAGAGGGTATTCACCAAAGTAATGGCAATAAATAAAGCACTCCAAGAAAATAGAAAAAGCTAACATGAGCTCCATGTGACTTAAATGTATCATAAATCAAAGATTTAATATTTTGGAACATAATTTGTAGTGAAATTATGCCTTATCTGATTCAGGAAAGCAAGAAGATTTTACATCTTGACAATCAACGATAGAACAATACCATGGAGTGCTTTCTATTTTCTATAAAATACTAAGCTAAATACCCGTTAGCTACAAAGTACACATAGCCTAAGAGGTTAGCCCATCCAATTCGCAGTGGTCACCAATGCATGTTATTGCGCATTGTTGAATGTATGTTTGAGAGTTTGGAACTCTATATTGTTGTATGTATAATATATCCATGTCATCATATTGACCAAAGAGTCTCTAAGGAAGAAGATATCAATTTTCCAAAAGTGCCTCCCATCCATATTTGCAATACTCCAATAAATTGCCCACCTAAGGAAAATGAAGGAGAGTTTGAGGGTGAGACAAGTTGTGTTGTGCTCAGTGATGTGTCATACATCCTCTGGTGTCATTTTTTTCATGGTTTTGGTGAACTGGAAAATCCACCTTGAAAATGGCACAATTTGTGTAAGTGTAAAATCTGCTGGTAAAACTGCCTAAGTGGCCTGTGTAAAATGTCCGCTATAATTTCTATTCAATGTATTAAATTATTCTGAAGGTAGAGTCCTCTATATTGTTGATTGATTCACCTAACCATATCATACACTTGTAAAAAAGGTCTCTGAGGATGAAGTTATTAATTTTCCAAAAGTGCCTTCTGGCAGGTTTTGCATTGTTTCAGTACTGGTAAATCTGCCTAAGTTGGCTCAGGAAAATGCATGCCATATCTTAGGTGTTAATGATAAAATTAATATGAGACTGTCAGGATGTATCCTATTGATATGTGCATCTATCCATGGTGTCAGATTCTGTACTAGAGATCAAACGTGTGGAAAATAAGTCTGCCAATTTGGTTAGAAAAAAAAAACAGAATGTTCTTTTGCTGAAATAAAAAAAAGGTGATCTACAAGAATTAAATACAGAAAAATGCCTGCACCATAATTTAGGTTTTGAGAAAAAATGCCCACACCATGGTACTAGGCTTCAGCTTGTTATAGTGTCTATCCAACCATGGTGTGATTTTGACTTCATCGCCTCTGAAAAGAAAGTTCTAGGTATTCCAAAACAGGGTTTTGCATCAAAGTGAGTAAAAATGAGTAAGTGTTGGAATACTAGCTCAGCTGGCCTTGGGAAAATGCCCACCACAAACTGTGTGTTGAAGAAAATGCTTGTACCACATGGAGTTCTTGTATATTGGTGTTTTTTCTACCTGACCATATCTTCATATTGTTCTGAGAGTGCCTGAAGGAGAAGTTATCGACCTGCCAAATAAGTGTTTTATGAAAATTGGACCTAGTTTAAGAGAGAGCAAAAACTTTCCTAGTGTAAATCTGCCTAAGTGGCCTCGGGAAAATGCCCTCCACATCTCATAGGATTATGATAAAAATATTTTGAGAGTTTGGAAGTCTATATTGCTGTATTTATAATACAACCATGTCACCATATTGGCCAAAGAGTCTCTGAGGAAGAAGATATCAATTTTCCAAAAGTGCCTCCCAGCCATATTTGCACTACTCCATAAAATGCATGCCTAAGGCAAATGAAGAAGAGTTTGAGCGTAAGAAAATTTGTGTTGTGCTCAATGATGTGTCCTATATCCTCTACTATCATGTTTTCATGGTTTTGGTGAAATAAAAAATCCACCTTGAAAATGGCACAAATTGTCAAAGTGTAAACTTCTGCTGGTAAAATTGCCTAAGTGGCCTCTGTAAAATGCCCACTATAATTTCTGTTTGATGTATTAAATTATTATGAAGGTATATTCATCTATATTGTTGATTGGTGTACTTAACCATATAATAAACCTGTCAAAAAGGTCTCTGAGGATGAAGTTACTAATTTTCCAGAAGTCCCTTCTGATAGGTTTTGCACTGTTTCAGTACTGGTAAATCCGCCTAAGTTGGAACAGGAAAATGCATGCCATATATTAGGTGTTAATGATAAAATTAATATGAGATTGTCAGGATGTAGTCTATTGATATGTGCATCTATCCATGGTGTCAAATTCTGTTCTGGAGATCAGACATGTGGAAAATAGGTTTGTCGATTTGGTTAGAAAAAAAACATAATGTTCTTTTGCTGAAATAAAAAAAGGTGAGCTACAGGAATTAAATACAGAAAAATGCCCACACCATAATTCAGGTTTTGAGAAAAATGCTCGCACCATGTTACTAGGCTTTAGCTTGTTATAGTGGCTATCCAACCATGGTCTGAGTTTGACTTTATCACCTCTGAGGAGAAATTTCTAGGTATTCCAAAACAAGGTTTTGCATCAAAGCGAGTAAAAATGAATAAGTGTTGGAATACTGGCTCAGCCGGCCTTGGGAAAATGCCTGCCACAAATTGTGTGTTGAGCAAAATGCCCACACCACATGGGGGTCTTGTATATTGGTGTCTTTCTACCTGACCATATCTTGATATTGTTATGAAAGTGCCTGAGGGAGAAGTTATGGACCTGCCAAATAAGTGTTTTATGAAAATTGGACCTAGTTTAAGAGAGCAAAAATTTTCTAAGTGTAAATATGCCTAAGTGGCCTCAGGGAAATTCCCTCCACATCTCATAGGATGATGCTAAATTTTTTTTGAGAGTTTGGAACTCTATATTCTTGTATGTATAATACAACCATGTCATCAAATTGACCAAAGAGTCTCTGAGGAAGAAGATATCAATTTTTCAAAAGTGCCTCCTAGCCATATTTGCACTAATCCAGTAAAATGCACGCCTAAGGCAAATGAAGTAGAGTTTGAGGTTGAGACAAGTTGTGTTGTGCTCAATGGTGTGTCCTAAATCCTCTGGTATCATTTTTTCATGGTTTTGGTCAAATGAAAAATCCACCTTGAAAATGACACAAATTGTCTAAGTGGAAATGATTCTGAACGTTGAAAGTTGCAGGAGGGAGAACCAGTTACCGGAGACGAAGGATGCGGTTTGGGGTATGATCCGCTCATTCCCAAGAGTCATTGTCTATGTGATATTTTAGGGTAAGTGCGAAAAGGGTCGAAATGATAGGAAATCAAATATCCAGACGCCATTGGAGTAGATCTACAGATAAAAAAACCAGTTCCATGGCATAGATCACTCCCCAGAATCTAAAAAGTTCGCTACACCAAGTGTATGATGCCTAGTCCTACCGAAAATGTATCCTAATGATTGAATGGTAGAAGACAAGTATGTCTTCCACACGATGTGGGAGATGCAGTGAACAAGAATATTCTGATACCTTCTTCAGGAAAGGCACATGGATGTAGGATGTCTAGTCCGCGTGCATTGAGGAAAATGAGGGATGATGAAGACTGAGGCTGGAAGTCATTTACATGGCTGATAATATGGTGCCACAGCAGAAACAACGACTTGACTAGTATCTCAACATAAGTGTCACATCCCAAACCCATGTGATTGCATGTGTTGTCATCATGCTACTCGATGATGACATGTGTGAGGGTGTTGATGGGGCCATCGTCGAGTTCGATCTCCCAGCTCTTTATAAACGCCACTTTCAGATCCATTTGAAGACATAGGCTGGGTGAATGTTGAAGAGAGGCTAGGATGGTTAAATATTAGTTTGCCGAGAATTCTAAGAGTCTTAAAGAAAATTTGTAATGGTTGCCTCGATTGAGAAGCTTGTTTATCAAGGTGTTCTTTTAGTTGGGGAACCTCGGCTGGGAATTCCACTTCTCTTAATTTTTCATGTTAGGGGAACTCCAACCATCATGGCAAGGACGTTCATTACATTAGAAGATCTTTTCAACGCTAGTGAGGCGAGGCAAGGATGTTCATCACAATAGGTGGACCTCTTGATTCTGTTGAGGGAATCATAGTCGTAATAAATTATAACACCCCCATGGGAGTTGTGCCTTGAATTTGCTATCCATGGTATCCATCCAAAACCTCCAGACATGGTCGTCGTCTCCATAATCTCAGCACGTGGTGACCATTGCTATAGGCAACCAGTTGGAGCGAGTGCTCGATCGGGAGGAGACGAGGTTGAAACCCATTAGAGAGAATGATTGATTAGCAGGAGAGGAGGTTGAAGGATTTCATAATCATCTTTGTGAATTCCGCTTGTCAACTTTAGCTAGGGTGATGATGAATCCATGGAGGTGTCATGTCGTATGACCTGTAGGAGGACCCTCCTCCTAGGAGAAGAGAAGCACAAGATTGACAAGCCTCCTTAAGGACTTGTAACTATAAAAAATAGTGTGGTCCTTCCCCAAGTCCCCACAAATAATAGTCTTACCAAGACAGGAAGGGACAGGGTGGAGAGCTGAACATAGAAGGAACACAAACCTTCCTTCCAACTGTAGACACGGGAAGAACAATTCCATTGAGCACAGAATGAACACAAATGGACCAGAAAGGAAAAGACACATTTCATATCCAACAGGTGAAGAAATAACTCAAATCCAGTTAGCAGCTAGCTTCCATAGATGTCCTGAGCCATCATTTTCAACACAAGCGAGCCTGAAACTGAAGACGTTGCACTATCGTTTAAGACCAGCATGCGCATCGCTCCATAATGTTTAGTTTTGTCTGTGATAATCATAGTGAATGTGGCATGTCCTAGGTTGTTAATATTTTTTGATCGAGATTGTAACTAACTTCTGGCCCTGTTTTGAGGTTATTCTTAGGGGCCAAAAGACCTATGTAAAATACTTTAATAATGGTCATGGCAGCTTCAGGAGACCTATAGGTGATTCTCCCAATGCCTAAAAGGAAACCTATAGGTGATACTCCCACAGAATGTTGAAATTGTATTGATAATAAGGATCTATACCTCAAAGTTCAGCTCTGATGCGAATAATGTTAGATGATCTTGGCGTCCTCTATGCTTTACACAAATATTTCTTAGAAATTAGTTGTTGCACCATCAATCGGGTATACTTATAGTTGTAATAAATATACTGTAATTAAATCTATTGTAATCAAATACTTTCAATATTGTTCATTACATTACCTTCACGTGGTCAATAGCTATCCTTCAATCAACTTATTTCCTTCAAAAAATGTGCAATAAAATCATTTCATAAAATAGACAAGTACAACTATACTTAAAATGAGAAAATGAA
Source organism: Pseudotsuga menziesii (assembly GCA_001517045.1). Lineage (NCBI taxonomy): Eukaryota > Viridiplantae > Streptophyta > Pinopsida > Pinales > Pinaceae > Pseudotsuga > Pseudotsuga menziesii. The sequence continues at coordinate 252,673 of LPNX010124878.1, read as the reverse complement.
CACGGTATAATCAATGAAATGACAATAAGATATCTAATTGACAAATTCGTTATGGTGATAACTTACAAATATGAATTAGAGAATGATACAAATTTTCATTATATTCCTTTCCATTGCGAAGACCTGCACATATCATGCCAAGATGGTATGTTCATATAAGACATTGATATAAATTTAAAAAAAGGCATAACATATATGAAATAGTAAGAAAATGAAATGAAAATACCTGAATGATCTTCTCTTGGTTTCAAGAATATCTTATTCTCTACTAAACGATGCCAACCACGTGTAGGTTGAAGCTCATATGGCCCCTCCCCCCCTCACATCACTCTCAATTCCCCACACCCAATCTATCTACTGTAAAAATAAATGAAATTTACATAACAGTATAAAATAGATAAGATCCATGCATAAACAATAGCAGAACAAAAAATATATGCATGAAAGGTAAATCCAAGTAATAATCTAAGATATAAATTTTCATAGATACAACTTAAATGAAATCTGATAAATAAATCATGCATGTTACTTAATGAAAAACATCCAACCATGTGCCTTCACAATCTTGTCGAACATAATACATGCCACCATCACCTATAGATTCATCCACTTTGCATTTCATCCCTCCAAAATCTGCAACACTTGATAAATCTACATACTCCAATTCATATCTATTGCAATTTCTTGGTCCCTTTGGAGGGCATGTCAAAACTACACACCAGACATTCTCTACTGGATCTTGTACATAAGATACCTGTTTCACTTGTGATGCTAGAATAAATGGATCATCTTTCACTCTATCCTTACTCAAGCATCTCTTCATATTCAACATGGTGAAACCAAGTTCATCAACTTTCATTCCATTCTTCTTGTGTACATCTATCCAATCACATTTGAACAGTGGATACTGCACCAAATAGTATTCCAATAACATTATTTTTTGAATCACTCCATAATATGTTGACGTTTGATGTATAGGGTTTTAATCCTTTGCACTTGATCTCATTGAGGTTTGTGCATCTATGCACACACCACTATTTTGGGTGGCCCTAACATTTTCTATGCTTTTAACTTGAAATCTACACCCATTGATTAAGTAGTCATCATAATTAGTTGCAAATGTCCTTGGGTCACGTGCCAACCATTTAAGGGTATCAGAAATGTTTTCTTTTCCTTCCACCTGTAAATTTTTAAATGCCGTTACAAAACCATTGAATTTCAAAATATATTAAAAGAATCTCACCTTCATACATCATAATATTCTCCATCAATGAAGTTCAATTAAATATAATATGAAAAACATATCATTACCTGTTTTCTTAACCAATCCCTAAAATATTGGTTGTGGAGCTTTTGTAGTAAGACTTCATCTTTTTGTGCTTGGATTTTATTATTGGCAATTTTTGTCAAGTGCATCCTATTTTCAAGTAATGTGAATAAAAAATTTATGAAAATATTGTGATATATTATAATAAAAAATGATTTCATAAGGATGTGCTTATTACTTACTCTATCCAAGGTTGAATTTCATCTAAGTTGTGCAAGACCCATCTGTGGGCATGTAACAAACTAGTTTTATCTAATTCAATAGAAGTTCCACTAGATAAGGCCTTCCCATATTGTCCAACCTCTCCTTCTTCATCGTCCCAAGATTCATTTCTACTAGGCATGCTTTGAATATATTCCATACCTTCAACATATCCAGCACAAAATTTTATGGATTTCTCCACAATGTAGTTTTCAGCTATGCAGCCTTCGAGCCTATTCTTATTTTTCACAACTTTTGAAAACTTTCATGTTCCTAGAAAAAACCACACAATTTGTAGTGAAATTAAAAGTATGAATAAAGAGTTGCTAGTAATGTATTATTATTATATGCACATAAAATGTTGGAATTTATGTGGATTTTCACTAAATAAAATTTCACTGACCTTTCAAAAGGGTACATCCATCGATATGCAATTGGTCCACAATAACGTAGCTCTCGCACCAAGTGTACAGTGAGATGTATCATTATATCAAAGAATGAAGGGGGAAATATTTTTTTGAGTAAGCACAAAGTTTCTACAACATCATCTTGTAGATTATCAAGATCTGTTGGATCCACCACTTTTGCACAAATTCACCTATAAATGAAGCAAAGCCTGCAAATAGTGTTTTGAACTGCTTTTGGTAGCACATGGTGCAATGCTATTGGAAGGATTTGTTGCATGAGAACATCAAAATCATGTGCTTTCATACTATGAAGCTTGAGATCTTTCATAGATACATTATTTCTAGGGTTTGAACTATATCCATCTGGAACTTTTATCATGAACAAAACACGACAAAGAATCTCTTTCTCCTTTTTTGAAAGAGTGTGTGGTGCTAGTGGAAGAAATATTTTTTTTCCTTTTTGTTCTGGCCACAGTGAATTCCCTATACCCAACTGTTGTAAGTCATCATGAGAATTTTTCCCATCCTTTGATTTATCTTTTATATCCAAAAGGGTTCCAAAAATACTTTCGCATACATTTTTTTCTATGTGCATTAAATCTAAAATGTGACGCACTAGGAGTTTCTACATCCAACCGTATAAAAAATCAATGAATTATAACATCAAAGAAAAAATAAACAATATATTCCTATTCAACACAACAAAATCCTTCAAGCATCGTACATTTTAGGCTTTAAGTTAATGTGTGCACATACCTCCCAATATGGTAAATTGAATAGAATTGACCTTTTCTTCCACACGTCAGCCTTTTAATTTTCACCATTTTTTAAATTTCACTTTCTTTTTGTACTTTTAAACTTTCCCCATTTCTCTTCCCTTCCTTCTGTTTCTGTAAAAATATCTAACACTTGTACAGTTGTAGGTGTAATGAGATGCTTAGACTTCCCATTAAATGGTCCTTTTTGAGAACAATACTTATGATTTATTGGAATATATCTCCTATGTCTCATATACACACACTTCCTACTATATTTGAGATACATTGAATCTATGTTCTTTCCACATATACTAGCATGCACAAAAACCTTTAGTCATGCAACCAACCATATTTCCATAAGCAGGAAATTCATGGATTACCCACATCAATATAGCCTTCATATTAAAGAATGACCTTGAATGAGCATCGTATGTCCTTTCCCCTTCATCCCATGTTAGTTTTGGTTCATTTACCAATGGTTCCAAATAAACATCTATGTCATTTCATGGTTTCTTGGGACCAGGTATTAACAACAACAACAAACAAAAGCTCGTTTTCATGCATAACCATGGCGGAAGTTTATATGTGACTAGTACTACTGGCCATACACTATGAGTACTACTCAAGCTTCCAAAAGGATTAAATACATCCATTGCCATTGCAAGTCGTACATTGCGAGGATCGTTGGAAAAATTAGGCCATTTAGAATCTATACTTTTCCATGTCGGGCTATCAACTGGTTGGCACATTATTCCATCCTTACTTGCATTCTCATGATGCGACCTCATTTTCTCTGAAATATATGTAGAGCTGTAACAAAAACATAAAGACTCATATCTAGATTGCAATACTTAGTAGATTAAAGAAGATGATTTTTAGTAGGTTGGTAGTACATGAAGGTGTATGATAAAATGGAATTATAAGAGTTCAAAATCATCCCTGTACATTCTCTTCAACCTCGACACTATAGGGAAATACCTCAGCACTTTGGTCGAGACACTTGTACGTACCTTTCCAGAACGAGCATCAACCTTCCATCTTGATTCACCACATGTTGGGCATTCATTTGATTTTTCATATTTACCCCAATATAAAATACAATCATTGTGGCATGCATGTATCATTTCATAGTCCAACCGCAATGATTTAATCAAATGTTTTGCAGTGTATGTAGATTCTATAAGTGTATTTCCTGTTGGAATCATCTCTCTTTGCAACTTCAACAATTGGTTGAAGCTTGCATTAGACCATCCATTTCTCACTTTAAGGTTGTAAAATTTCACATTGGCCGATAGCTTAGTGAAACTAGTGCAACCTGGGTACAATGGTGCCTTGGAATCTTCAATTAACTTTAGATATTGATTGATATCATTTTTTTCTTCCATTGATTCTACTTGGTCATTTTCACAATTCACATATGGATTTTCATTATAATATTGATCAGCATTATTCACCATTTCAACCATGTGATCATCAACCATGGTTTCCTCGTTTTGATCTCCATTCTCAAGAACTTCAGTATCATTTGTAAGCAATGTTGCAAACTCATCATTATGATTATCATATTGATGTCCTACTATGTGTTCATCACCATGTGTAATTTCTCAAGGCAAATCATGCATCTCTGTTGTGTGACATTTCTTTCTCTTGTCAAATTAATAGTCCTGAGTAGGATGCCTCTCTCCATGGAAAAGCCAAGTTTTATACGAACTTAGTATACCATGAATCATCAAGTGGTCTTGTACTTCCTCAAACGTCAATACTGAAACATTGCAACATCTTTTTACAAGGGCAACTTGTGGTGCTATTATCCTCTGAATGCCTCTTTGCAAACTCTATCAATTCTTCAACCCCAACTTGATATTCCTTTGACATCCTACAAAAAAACCAATTTGCACATCATGTAAGAAAAAACCACTACATATTACAATGAAGACATATGTTATAAAATATCATACTGAACAATCAAATATAAAAAGTATACCTCATTTTCAAATCTATCCAATCCCTTTTTTGGCCATTTGAATATAAAACAAACCCATTTTCTCGAATTGGCTTCTATAGAGTTGGCCTCTCAACTTCATTCCAAGATATAGCTAGGAATATTCATGTAGCACACCCATATGCATTCCAAAATAGCCTTTACCAGCACATGACAACACATGAAAACCATATATTACACTATACAAGCTTCCACCTTATAATAACCAAATCCAAATATCAATTACATAATATTTTGGTTTTTATATTAAAGCCAAGATATTTAAGATTATAGACCATTAATATAAATCTGAAGAAAAGAAACAAATTTGGGAAATATGGTGGGCCCCTCACCATTAGATATTGAGCTCGAAGATTGGAGGTACAAAGGTCACTTTTAGGGAGCGCTATGGTTTATAAGGCTAATCATCTTAACACTAGCAGTCCGTTAATAGTCCCTCCACCCTGCAAATCTGACTTCCGCCAAGTACGAGTCAGCTGGATACAACTACAACCTCTAGAAGTGTCAACTGTCACTACCAGGTACTCGTTCATTGTTTATCAACCCTTTCGACAGTTCTGCCATGGCCTCATCTGTAAAAATCCTTCACCCTTCTGAGGAGATCGTCTACGATTGAATTTATGACATTTATGATCCTCCTTTCCTATTGTCCTCTGTCAGTGATGCCCAAAACGCTTTGTTGTCACCTTCTAGAGACCAGTTGAAACTATTTGTAAATTTAAATTCATCCTTAATAGGGTTCACATTAGAATAATTGCCTAATTTCCTAGATGTTGTCCAAAGCATAGCCTCCAATTATTCCCCCACTAGGAAGGTCATATTAGATGATACCCACTCCCATGTCATTTGCAAAATTACACCAGAAGATATCACAACTTCCCTGGGTCTCTCTGAAGCCCAATGCTAGGCCCTGACCCTCTTCACCGAATTAGAGGTTCTGCAGGTGTTTGGTAAAGCTAACATAGAATCCAAGAATAAATTGTTCCAGACCATTTTGAACACCCCAGTTCCCTCAGAGACCCTTATCAACCCACTGTCCTCCAAATTTTTCATAAATCCTTACATATCAGCCATCTCTCTCTTGAGTCAAATGCTAGGTCTTGATAGTGATAGCATGGTCTTTGAATTAATGCTAGGCATTCTTCTTTACCTGATTCAATCTACATCAGGAATTAAGTTGATGACTTCTTGGCCGAAGAAATCAATTCTGAGCTTGAGAAGTTTGATTTGGATAAGCACTTTAGATACCAGGTGTATCTATTTTCCATCATAGCCAGTTCCAACCGGAAGACCCTTGAGGTCATGGATCTAGAGGTCTTCAAAGACTGGCCCCGGTCTGTCCAGAAGTTTTAGTACTGGTCTTACACCCTATTCATTGAAATAATTGTCCTCAGCATCTACAGACTATTCAACCCTAAAGAGAAGAGGATATCAGAAGACATGAAGGCTTCCTTGCAGCAAGATGGTATTGGAGATTGGTTCCTGACGTTGACGTATGCAGTTATCAGGGTATATGGTTTTTTTGCTTCCCCTTTCATGCTACCAGTTTACCTAAATCCCTCAGTATTCTCACTAGACTTGATCAGGAAGAGGATTTTTGCTGATGAGGATCATTTTACTATGCACAAGAAGGACTATTAGATCAAATACAACAACATTACCAATGGTGGAGAAAGTTTTGAAGGCCATGAAGTTTGAGGTGACTCATGCACAGAATTACAATCCTAAGAGGATCATTTTCCATAGGAGGGTCCAGGTGCAGAGGTTAGCCTTTATTCACTCCATGATCCCCATCTTGCCCTAGGAGGCAAATTGTCTTGCCTATGGTTTTGATTGGACTCCTGTAGAGAAAATTCAAGCTCCTAAAGAAGTGCAAGGTACGGTCCCAACTACTCCCTTTCCCCTAAACGGTGAAGGTTGTAGCAGAAGGTCTCAGTCAGAGGTGGAGGACATGGAATGTGATGAAAAAAACCCCAGCAAGAAGCCTATGATAGACGTAGAGGAGGATGTAATCAACCTGGAGCAGGAGTTTAATTTTGAATCTGATTCCCTCAAAACAACCATAGAGGAGGAGCTTGATTCAGTAAACCTTACTGGGGGAAAGGTTTCAAATGAGATGGTGATCATGTAGAAACTAGTGGTTGTAAATCCATCCACTACACACTCAGAGAAAAAGCCCCGAAGAACCACAAAATCATTGAAGAAAAGGAGTGAGGAGTCTCTACTCAATTATCAGAAGTATTATTTTTCCTCTGCTATTGAAGGGAAATTTAAGACTAAAAACAAAATGTCGACCACCTATGGGAAGCTCAAAGAGAAATCCAAGGCTGAGACTCTGAAGCAATCCAAGGAGCTAAGAAAGATATCAGGAAGCAAAGTCTTTTTCACTACTGCCAAGAATCTTACAAAAAAATCCCTAAACCTAGCCAACACTGATGAGGAAGGAGTTTCAAAGGTCAAGTTTAAGATGGATCGGTTCTCAATCTGAGATAAGATTGTGTTCCATAAGGGAGTTAGTAATCTCATATATGCATATATTAATAAGGATGTGTTAGCCCATCTCAAGTCCCAAAAAAGGGTGGTTAAACTGGAGACCTAATTGAAGCAGGAAAAGGAAACAAACAAGGCATGAAACCTACAGGTGAAACTCCTGACGGACCAAGTGGCAGCATAGGATGATTTACAGCAACCCATTGCATCTAAGCATATAGTGGCAACAGAGTAGGCTATTTCACAAACTAAGCCATTGGCCAAGATACAGGCTTACAAAAAGAAAAGAAAGAAACCTATGAAAGACATCCAGCTACCTCTTCAGACCGTGCAGTTAGAAGGCGAGATTGAGGCATTGAAGCATGAAGTTTTGGATCTAAAAGGTCGCATTGCTATGTTGGATGCTGACAAGTGAACATGGTAAGAAGAGAAGAAAAATATTCAGAAGAGAATTGATGAATTAAATGACTATAGAACACCTGAGGAGAGATCACCCACCACTCTAGCGATCAAAGATATGTCTGAAATGTCCCTGAAGGACATGGAAATCACTCAATTGAAGGAGGCCAATCAAGAGCTCAAGGACAGGATCGCTGCTAAGGAAAGTGAAGACGTTGCTAAAGAGATCAGGACATTTAAAGAGAAGGTAACTAGGTTTGAGGAAAGGGTCATAAGCCGAATTCCCATGTAAGGGGATAAACATTTCCTTTGGGATGCAGTGATAAAGGAGATGCCCTCATTATAAAAGAATTTGTTCATGGTGGATGAGCATAAATAGGATTCTATGGATGCAAGAAGAATATGTAAAGCCCTACAGGAAATTCTAGCACAAAGTCCTAAGGAGGAGGCCCAAAAGGAAATTTTTGTTCTGAACTCAGCCTCTGGGGAAGAACTAATTTCCCTAGGGATTACTGACAGGATATCAGTTATGGTGGAAGAAAGGAGGATGACCACAAAGCACAACATGTTGCAGAATGCACTTACTAGGATTAACATTATTCAGCAAGGGGTAGAAAAGTTCAACAAATTGTTCCAGCCCCTTTTTTAGAAAGGGTTTCCTGAGTTTTAAGGTCCATAGGGGAAGCTGATCCCACAAAGAAAATATGTCGAAATATTGCAGGAGGAAAGACTCAACCATGCAAAGTTTGAGGGTATGAATGGTGGGCTAAAGGGACAAGTAATCATTGATAAACTCAGTGAGGACTTTGATCTGCTGGAAAAACTCATGACTGTCAAATCATATCTCCCTACTATTGTCCATACCCCCCTGATTGACCTAGATGTTATCATAAAGGATCTATTTAAGATGGACACCCCTACAGATCAGCAATGGAAGTATATACATAGAATGAGAAATCATCAACCTAGAAGGCCTGCTAGTAGCTGAGTTAGCTGTAGTCTATTAAAAATATCCTCATAGTTTCCATTTTCATCAAGCAAGCCAGAAAGCCCCAGATGTCGAGATTTCCCTTTTTGATTGGTCACGTGCAGCATGGTGTGCCTTCCCAAAAAAATTTGTGGGCACAACACATCTGCCACATCAGATTTTTTAGGATTTAGCATGTACTTTCAGGGTTGATTCCCACAATGTAACTAATTTTGATGCCCTGTTTCGAGATACGTCTCGGGGGTAAATTGCACTATAAAAGTAACCTCTACAGAGGAGGAAGTGTTCGACTTTCATTTTCATTTTTTAAGCCTCTGTGCTTGGATTGTAGCTCTGTAAACTTTCTTGGAAGTGTTAATGAAAAGTGTTTTTTTGAGTTTCTAAGATTCATCACAATTTTCATATTCTGTTTGTGTTTCCTGTTTGTGTCATTTTCATAAGTGTAAATTTTTCTAATGGTTTCTAGAGTAAACCATGACCTATCTTGAGCCTGCTAAGGGATGTTTTGACATGTCTTAATCCTACTAGGACTATCGCGATAGGTTGAAAGTGCCTTGAGGACTGTTAAGTGTCCCAATCCCGTGTATGAAGGTACCATGACCTTCTGTGGGTTACTAAGGGTGTTGTGAGGGTGTATAAATTTGTTGGCAGCATAATTGTGTATTGTTGGACTAGGTCGTGATTTTTTAGTATGGATGGAAGTCTGTGTGAGGTCTAGTACATGGGTCGCTACCCTTTATTGGACTAGTTATGCAACTAATGAAACCCCTGAGTTGATGCTTCTGACCCATGTTCTTGTTACCAAGCTAGGATCAAAGCTCACATAGGTCAGAAAGAATGGAACGTACTCTTGGTTATGGCCTAATGGAAAAACACAAGTAACCATTGAGTTCAAAAATTACAGCGGTGCATGGTTCCTCTGCACATTCACACTTCTCATCTCCACTCAACATGATGAGACAGTGACCAATGAGCAAGTTTTATCTAAAGGAATTGAGAGGGTTCAATTTTTATACAAGGGGGATATCCTTTGAATAGTAAACTGTAATCACCCCATCAAATCCTATTGATTTTTTTGTCTTATTTGCTTATGTAATTTGGTTAAGTGATTTCATAAAAACACTTGTAAAAAATACCACTGATTTGTCCCAAATAGTCTTAGTTAGTTTTTGTATTCAATGTACTGCTCATATGTTGATGCAGGAGCATAGGCTCAAGAGGGCGAATTCATTCATGACTTCACAAGGTAAATGGAACTCTTAAGAGACCTAGGGTCTCGTACATTTGTGATTTTATTTATTTTGTAAAAGCCCAATAAAATGGATAAGGAAACTAGATCCTTTTCCACATGTAATAGTTAGGATTGAGTTAGTTGTGAGTCATAGGGTTAGCATAGATCAATAAGGATTGTACTCCTTTATTATAGTATCTGGAAACATAATCATCTTGTATTTAAATCAGTTCGAGTTATTTTCTTAGCAGCTTAGTTAACTTACAGATCTTGTTGGCTCGCAGAACCTTAGGTTAGCTCACAAAGCTTAGGAAACAGGATAGATCATAGAGGTTAGAAGATAGCTCAAAGAAGCTTTGATTAGCTCATAGAGCTTGAGAGGGAGAGAAATTCCACATAGCATGAATGGATGAATGAGAGGTGCACAGAAGACTGAGCAAGGAGTGAACAAGTAGAATTCTCTATGTGTATTTGAATTTCCAGTCAATTGAATAAAGAATAGAGGATTAGACTCTGCATGTGGTTTTGATGGATTTCATGTCTTCATATAGTTCTATAGAAGTATGAAATCATCCCGCATTCATTCCATATAACCCTATATCTAAAAACTGTGGATTTGGATTGCCATATTTGCCGAATTTCAGAGAAGAATTAATCCTGTTAGTGATCAATTAAGTGAATATTTGTATAGGTTTAAACCTTAACTAGTCGCTCAAATAAAACAAGATCGTAGAGTAGGGATTGATCATGGGAAAGATTGACGGTTTATAGTGATATCGTCGAGAGAAGTTGCAAGCTTTGAAAAAAATTTCATGTGTGTGATATTCTATGGAATGCGCTTAAAAATTTTTGGAATCCACCGTTGATTTGGTGGGGACACTGGTCGAACGATTAGAAAGCCATTTTGTTGCCTAAAAAGGTAATTTGTACTAACAATCATGTTGGACGCAAAATTGATAGATCAACGATCGAGATCAATGGCAGGGAAGAAGCGTTGTGCAGAAACTCTTTTTTCGGAAGTGTCCAAAGTCAAAAAGTTGACTTCTAATTCCCACCTTCAGGAAATATTTCCGCTATGGAAGGGAATGTATGAAAACCTAGAATTCTGCTACAGAAGAAAGTTAGACAATGCGGAAAGTTGTTTAACACAGAGATTTTGTTTTGAATCTCAAGGGATCTGAAGTTTGTACGCAAATCAGCGCCATCATATGTGTATATTGAGTATAATATTCAGATCCATATTTTTGTAGCACTAACCGTGAATAGTAAATGCACTAGAGATTGCTTTGCATAAATAACAAGTAAAATAAACCCTAAATTTCATATTCTTATTACTTTTAGTTTGCAATGACTGTAATAGCAGTTCTAAGGTGGACAAGAAAATATGAAATTACTTTAACTCTAACCTATAGCTTCCTGTACCACAATGATTTATGGTGTCTCAATTTTTCTTTGGTGTCTGCCCTTCCCTGCTCCTCAAAACAACCCACATCGTCTTCTTATTGTTATTATGCTAAAGCACCCTTCTTCACTACCCGGAAACATTATGCACAGTCATAACAAGAATATTACCCAACAAAGTTGTAGTATATTCCTGTAGGTGTCAATATGGATTGCAGCTCCCTTTTTTGCTGTAACAACCCTTTATATTGTCCCAGATGAACCATGTGGATCACTGTAGACGTGGAACTGTAAATCGTACTCACAAAAAAGGTTGTGTCTTCTCCAACAGAAAGAAAATCATCCTCACAAACAAGACTATGTCCTCTCCACATGATGTCACAGACCATGCGTGTAGTCCAAACTCATCCAACAAATGAAGAATATGGCCTCCACAAGATGAAATCGGCCCCTTTGTTACTCCTTTTTTTTTCAAAAACATAAAAACCATAAACGACGAAAAAGAGAATTTGCATGAATATTTAGCATCTTATATCTAGATGGGCCTAAAAATTTGTTGTATGTATAACCATAGCATGAGCCTATAATCCTAGGTATAATATAATATTTTTACTTGTTAGACTCATAGAAAGACCCCCTTGGGCTAAACCTTATTATAGAATATGGTATATTCTTATATTCTTATTTTAATTATTGCATAAGCATTTCTAGCTTCTAATCTATTGATTGTCAAGGATTTTTATAACTAATATCATAAGGAGGCTCTATGGGTTAAATATAAATATCTTTCTAATGTGGAGATATCCCAACCTATATATTAACTAATATATGTTGTTAGTATGAAAGGAGATCCATATGTTAAAGTTTTCACCACCATTTCAACATATCAATGTATTTGTAGGAAGAGTTAGAAATGGCTTCGATCACCTCATTTAATGGCTTGGAAGTTATGGGAAACTCCAATTCCTTTAGAGATCAAGAAATATCACTTGGGAGTGAGTAAATTAGTCAAAGGTGCAGTGAAATGGCCATAACATTATTAGAAATCACTTGGTTCAATAATTTCATATGCCACCTGTCGTTGACTCTCCAATGACCTAATTAAATAGAAATTCCGATGCAGGCATCTGTAAAAACTAATACAGTTCCACTGTAGTGCCCATGTGTTAGAGACGGGCACTTTAGTTTTTTTATCATTGTCTATTTGTATCTCCTAAAGAGTTGTTTTGTGAATCTAATAATAAAAATTATGTTTAATGTGAGTTCTTGTAACATGAAATTTTCATTCTATCATAATTTTAACAACATTTGGACTCTGTCATAATTCTAACAACATTAGGAATAAAATAAAATGAAAGGCAGTGTTCCTTTGTATTATTTATTTATTTAAAATTTGCAGAGTTTTGATAAGTATAATACCTTTTTATTTTAGATTGCACTTAGTCTTCCTTGCTCATGTAGCTGCTCCTTGCTCCTGTAGCTGCTCCTTGCACCTATAGCTACTCCTTCTTCTATAGCTACTCCTTCTCCTATCCTTGACCTCCTACCTACATAGAAACTCCTCCACCAATGGTTTTCCAATGGCATAAGGGGGTCCTCAAGCTGCATGCATCCAGGATCTTCCCATTGTCCCAAAGTAGGTTTCCCTTCCTTCATAAAGCTGGTAAGTCCCTCGTGCACGTGTGAAGGGCCTTCTGAAGAGATGCCTCATGTAGGTTTAGGTTTCTTCTCATAATCCAAAGGGATTCCAGGTATGGGAACATTGGTATCTAAGTCAAGGATGTTGGATCCTAAGGTGTCCCCTCATTGCATTGCAACCCTGGCTAATATTCTTGAAGTATTTTTGAACAGGAGCTCTACAATCGCAAATTACTATCACCAAATTACTAGGTATCCATTTCTCCCTTATTAGCTAAGTTTTAGTAGGTTTAGGGTTTAGTGTGTCTTAATTTCCTCACTAGCTTAATGAGATGTACATTCTCTCATGGTGGCTAGCAGTTGCAGTGGACATGGGCGTGTTTGACTTTTTGTAGATTTATTTAATGTTTATAACTCAATTGTTTATTGTTGATTCTCTGGTTTTTGTTTCATGGTTGTTTGTTGGTGTTTATCAATTTTTATGGACCCTTTCCACTCAAAGACGGATTGTTGGTGTCACCAGTGACCATATAAGGTTGTGCTAGTTGTAGAAGAAGGGTTAACCTCTCCATATCCTCTTGTGGGTTTCTGATGGCTAACCGACCTCTAGCAGGATGAATGGGATTTTATCATAGTGCTCTATTTTTTTTTTCTTTTGGATCTGGCTACAATGAGGTCTGCATGTTAGGATTCCCATCTAGTAGAAGCCAGGACTTATCCGTGGCCACATCATATGCGAAAAAATCTATATGGTGATATCGTACTGATGCAGAACAACTTTTGGCTGGGATGCAGGGTGGTATATTATATGCAATTTAAACCAGCCATGGCATGTTTTTTTTCATGTAAAGCCTAATCAATATGACACTATAGCTTAAAAGAATAACTTTACGACTTCTTTCTTCTCTGCCTTAATTCGAAGTACTAGCCAAGTTTTCTAGGTATGTTGAGGTATTTTGAGGGGTTTCAAAAAGATAATTTTTAGTATAAATAACCCCAAAGTCCAACTGGATGCAGAGTCTATCCTCATTTTAGTCTAACATCTCTACCATTTGTGGATGCACCATGAGGCCCCAAAGGCCATGGATACTGGACCTACTGGGAGACTCCACCTGCATGACCATGGCTATGATTTTTCAGGTTTATAGGGTACTCCGAAAAGACCAAAAACCTTGAGCAACCAATTCACACAAATAGACCACAGATCAACACACAGATGTTTGTCACGTGGTTAAAACCCTTGAGAGGGAAATAGTCCATGGCCCCATCCACATAGCTACTTGGAGCAATTTATTATGCAAAAGAAAGAAAGTTACATGAGCTTCTCATAATCGATCAACTAGCCAAGGACCCTCCATGCTCTTTAAATAGAGATCATGGACCAATCGGGTGTTAAACCACGGATCAATGGTAGGTATGGTCTAAGAGAAGTTGATCCGTCGAATCACTCTATGTCTAGAACATATCGTGACTGTTGGATTAGAATATTTACAAATGCATACTAAAGAAACACACTTTTACCTGATGGATATCTTACACAAGTTTATCTTAACTAACTCCTAAGTGTCTAAATATCCTAACATCCCCCCTTAAGAACAACTTGGGATAGGATTGAAGGATTTACAAAAGTGACACTATTAGGAGAAGGAAGGAGGCATTAGAGCCTATCCCCCCTTAAGGACAAAGTCCTGAACTCCTAACATAGATCAAAGTTTAGAAAACTTTGCTTCTGTAAGAGACTTGGTGAAGATGTTCGCAACTTGATCATCTATAGGGAAATAGAGCATTTCAAGAACACCATCATGAACAAGATTTCTGATGAAGTGCATGTGTAGCTCAATGTGTTTTCTGTGTTGATGTAGAACTGAATCTTTGGTAAGATTGATAGCACTTTGATTGTCACACCAAAGTGGAGTAGGTTGCTGCTGCTCGAATCCAAACTATGAAAGGATTTGTCGAAGCCATAAAGCTTCCTGACTGGCATTAAATGCGGCTCGATATTCTGCTTCTACTGAAGAAAGAGCAAGAGCTTGTTGTTTCTTACAAGCCCAAGTGACAAGTCCAGATCCCAAACTGAAAATATAACCTGCAGTAGACTTTCAATCATCATGATCGTCGACCCAATCTGAATCAGTGAAATCAACCAACAAAGGTTTCCCCCCTATACAGTAATGAATCCCAAACTGAATTGTACCTCGAATATATCGAAGTATTATTTTTGTTGCTTTCCAGTCACTTTCATGAGGTGTTTGCATATACATTAGAGGAAATTTCAACTCAAAATGGGCCTCTTAAAATGAACTAATAAAATAATAGTTAAAATAATAAAATAATATTTATTAATTTTGGAGGAAGAAAAGAAAAAAACTACTTTTTTGTTTGTATTTTTGACATATCTCCCCGTGTTTTTACTAAAATTTTGATCGGGAGAGCTCATTGGATGCGGAATTTAATTTCACATCCAACAAGTACCCACTCGGCATACTTTTGACGGACCTCGCTACCCCAAAAACAAGAAATACCTGAAAAAATGGAATGATGATGTCATCATTCCATTTTTTCAGGTATTTCTTGTTTTTGGGGTAGCGGGGTCCATCAAAAGTATGCCGAGTGGGTACTCGTTGGATGTGGAATTTAATTCCACATCCAGCGAGCTCTCACGATCGAAATTTGAGTAAAAACACGGGGAGATATGTCAAAAATACAAACAAAAAAAGTAGTATTTTTTATGATACCTATCCCCTAATTTATATTAAAAAAGTGTTTAAGACCTATACAGTATTTCAAATTTAAAGAAATTTCATTGGCTAACACATGATGACATGGAATTTGAATAAAAGTTAAAAGGCCCATTTTGAGTTGAAATTTCCTCTAATGACGGACAACACGGCCAACGACAAAGGAAAGATCGGGACGGGAATGAGTCAAGTATAAGAGACTACCAACAAGTTGACGATACAAGGTGGCATCTACTTCAGGGGAAGTACAAGTGGCAGAAAGTTTGAGTCCAGACTGGAAGGGAGAAGGGGTTGGTTTACAATCTTCCATGTGAAAGTGACGAAGAAGGTCACAAGCATACTTAGACTAGGAAAGAAAGATTCCTTCTTCGGTTTGCAAGACTTGGAGACCAAGAAAATAATGCAAATGTCCTAAGTCTGACATTTCAAAATTTTGATTAAGACTAGATTTCACACGGGTTATAAGTTTAGGGTCACTACCAGTAAGGATAAGATCATAAACATAAAGAACAAGTATGATGAGATGGTTTCCTACTTTATTGGTATAGACATTGGGGTCAGAATGGCATCTAGAAAAACCGGTGTCAAGGATAAAGCTATCTATTTTGACAAACCAAGCTCTAGGAGATTTCTTAAGGCCATATAAGGATTTATTAAGGAAACAGACAAGGCTAGAGTTATGCTGAACATATCCAGGAGGTTGTTCGATGTAAATTTCTTCCTATAAATCACCATGTAAAAAGGTGGACTTGACATCCATTTGATGGACTTACCAGTTATGTAAGGCTGCAAGGGAAAGAACAAGGTAGATGGATTTCATTTTGTGACAGGAGCAAAGGTTTCATTGTAGTCAATCCCTTCAACTTGGGAAAAACCTTTGGCAACTAACCTTGCCTTAAGTCTTTCAGCACTTCCATCTGATGCATACTTAGTTATGTAGACCCATTTACATTTGACAAGTTTTCTTCCTTTTGGAAGAGGAACAAGATCCCAAGTATCATCTGCCATTAAGGAATGATATTATTCATCCATAGCTGCATCCCAATATGGATTTCCTAAAGCTGGTGCAAAAGTTTCTGGATCATGATTCTTGGAAAATTAAGCCAAAAGAGAAGAGGCTCACTGAAACTGAGAACGTGTTCGACGTTGATTTCTAGGATCACCGGCAAGATCACCAACTCCTTCACATGTTGAACGGACCCATTGAGGAAGCATTGGTACTGGTGCAATTGGAGGAACATGAGCAGGTGGAGGTGGATTTTCATCCTCACTATCATCATCAGAAACTAGAGTTGGAAACATGTCAAGGAAGATGGAAGAAAAAGAAAAAGAAGGTACAATCGTCGAATCAGGCTCGCAGGCCAAAGATGGCATACCCGCCAAGTTAGGCTCGTATGACAAGAGATTTTCGTCAAATTTAACATCTCTTATAATGATTATATCATGAGAATGTGGATGAAGAAGTCTATAACCTTTTACATCTTCAGAATATCCAACAAATATGCACTTTTCACTTTTATGCTGCAATGCTTTCCATTTTTCATCCGGAATGTGAGCCCATGCTTCACAACCAAACACACGGAAGTGACTTACATCTGGTTTAATTTTACTCCATGCTTCTTCTGGTGTTATACCTTGTAAAACTTTAGTGGGTGTGCAATTAACTATGTAATTTCCACAATTTATGGTCTTGGCCCAATATTGAAAACTTAGTCCCTTAGATTGGATCATACAATTAGCCATTTCTTTTAAAGTGTGGTTCTTCCGTTCAGCTAGACCATTTTGTTGTGGTGTATATGGAACAATGTGCTATTGTTGGATTCCTTGTTCAATGCAGAAAGTAGTGAACTTGTTGTTAACATATTCTCCTCCATTGTCAGATATTAACTTAATAATTTGATGACCATATTGTTTTTCAACAAGGGCCTTGTAGGCCAATAACATGTTAAATACTTCGCTCTTAAGTTTTAGGAAGTAAACCCGAGTGCATTTGGAGTATTCATCAATGAAAGTTAAGAAATGTTTGAAACCAGAAAAAGAAGCAGATGGAAGAGGGCCACATAAGTCACTATGCACAAGCTCCAAGGGAACCGAGGCGTGCCAAGAGGCACGTTTGTCAAAACTGTCCTGATGATTTTTTTTGAGTACACAACCAAAACAAACACCATCCTTGCAAGATATCATCGGAAGACTAGTCACCTTATTGTCTTTACATAGTTGTTGCAATGAGCGATAATTTAAGTGACCAAATCACTCATGCCAAAGTTTTCTCAAGTTATCACTATGAGCAACAAAAACTGAAGGAAAAGGTGATGACCCAAAGTTGTTAAATTTGTACAACTTGGTAATATCATCAACAGTTCCAGTAGAAAGGACATTTTGAGGATTTTTAAAATCCTTGATTACAACTTGGTGATGGGTAAACGTCATATTTTTACCTTCACCCGAATGAGTAATTTGATAGACTGATAACAAATTGCAGGAAATTTTTGGAACACATAGTACATCACTGAAATGACCATTTTCTACTGGAAGTGTTCCAGATCCTACAACACTTAGAGATCTATCATCACCAACAAATATTTGCTTGGTTTTACATTCATGCATACTAGAAAAGATGGCTTGATCCTTAACCATATGATAAGATGCTACAAAATCAATGAGCCATTCATTTGAAGTAGAAGTAGAAGAAGAAGATGCATTATAAGAGTAACCAGAAGCACAAAGTGCATGTCCATGAGAGGGAGATTCTGAAGACAAATCTAGGCTAATGTGGTGCTTCTTCATTGCTGCTTCCAAGGTTGACATCTTCTTGAAACACTTAGATTCATCATGATTATATTTTCCACAAAAATTACAATGACGCTCAGTCCTCTTACCTTTTGGCTTGGATCCTTTGTCATTTTTTGAAGAAGGAGCGGACTAAGAGGGTTTGGGACCCTTGTTTGGCTTATTATTGTGAAAAATTGGTTTCTTGGGAGGCTTGGACTTTTCTTTCAGTTGGGACAATAAGGTTTTCCCAGATGTATCTGCATTGTTAATTATTCTAAGATAAATGAGCTTATCTTGCTCACTAATTAAGGAATCACAAAAGGATTCAAGAGTAAGCTCTTGATAGCTAGTTGCATTCAAGGATTCTTTCATGGAGTAAAATGTAGATACAAAAACAGAATATGTAGATCCAAGTTTGGAAAGAATATGATAAATACATTGTTTGTCTTATTTCTTAACCTTGCATTCTTCACATAGGAGTCTAAGGGTTTTATACTTTGATAAATAATCTTGAATGCATGAAAAATCACTTGGATTCAAAGAAATCAACTCGTTCTCAAGTTGATGACCTCGAATTTCATTGTTTTTACCAAACAGAGATTCCAACTTTTCCCAAGCTTTATCAGGTTCTTCAATTCCAGATATATGGAATCGCAAATCAATAGAGATTGACATCCCAATCAATCCACAAGCTTCATCACATCTATTTGCCCATTTTATTTTCTTATCATCATCATTGGGTTCTGTTTCTTTCCCTGAGGTAATTCTAAAAATTCCCCTACTTCGTAGAACATCTTCCATATGAGATTTCCATGAGAAATAGTTAGAATGGGTAAGTAGAATATCAGTTGGAGCGGCCATACTATAAAATAATGGCTGAAAAAATAGAAACTAACTGTTTGGATGCAAAGAGCTTGAAAAATTAAGTTGTTTCAAAAAAACGGCACTAAAAACTGATTCCGGATGATGACGTTATGCTTGATCAAGGAAAATGTTGAAGATGTCCCCAATAGTGACATGGCAGATATCAACTTGACCAACTAAAAAAAAGAACCCCCTTCTTTCCAAGATTAACCTTTGGCAATCACTTACAAGAAAGTTGCTTTTTAAGTGAATCACTTTTCTAAAATAAGTGATGTTCACTTTTACAATAATGTTACTTTTAAATAGTGCGGCAATAAATTTAAGTGACTCACTTTTTATTTTATTTTATTTAAGTGAGATGCACTTTTACAATAAAGTAACTTGGAAATAGAAATTGCATACACTAAAAAGTAACTTAATAAGACTTGAACTCAAGACCTATTAAGGAATAAAGCAACTTTGAACCAAGTGAGCTAATTTTAAAAGGTATGTAAAAGAAGGGAGAGAGGAAGGGGTTTTTATTTTTTATTTTTTTTAACTCTTCTCTCTCAGTCGTCGTGCTTGCCTTTCTTTCCTGCAAATCACAAAAAACCGAAAAACAAAAAACAAAAAAAAAAAATTTCCACACAAATGGGTCGGGTTAGATCTTGCTTAGCTTACCTCAAAAGTCTATGTTTTCAATTTTTCTCGTTGTTTCTTATTTGTCATGATCACACAAGGTGCACAACAAAGAGCATACACAGCCGAGAAGACAAAAAAAAACTTTCTCTTTATGTTTCTGATTCGCCGCAATCGCGCAAGGTGCACGGAAAAGAGCATACGCAGCCAGGGAAGGAAATAGTCTGAGACTAAAACAATAAATATCTAATAATAAACTGATAAAATATGAGATAATTAAAAAAAATTAACAAATCCGTCACTATAACATTATACCTTCAAATTCGTCAAAATGGGTGTTTCTGGAACAAACGGAATCAGTTTTCAATGAAATGAAAACTATTTTCCTATGGAAATGGTGCTTCGGACGCAATGGAACAACTTTCATAGGCCACAAATGCACAGAAAATATAGAACCAAAAACCCTTTCAAAGTTTCGGCAACACCGATTCCAGATCTTGATCAAAACCGAAAGTGTCTCTTCATAAATGCTCTGATACCATGTTCAGGTTTATAGGGTACTCCCAAAAGACCGAACACCTTGAGCAACCACTTCACACAAATATATCACAGATCATCACACTGATGTTTGTCACGTGGTTAAAACCCTTGAGAGGGAAACATTCCACGGCCCCAGCCAAATAGCTACTTGGAGCAATTTATTATGCAAAATAAAGAAAGTTACATGGGTTTCTCATAATGGATCAACTAGCCAAGGACCCTCCATGCTCTCTAAATAGAGATCATGGACCAATCGGGTGTTAAGCCATGGATGAATGGTAGGTATGATCTAAGAGAAGTTGAACCATAGGATCACTCTATGTCTAGAACATATCGTGACCGTCGGATTAAAATATTTACAAATGCATACTAAAGAAACACACTTTTACCTAACGAATATATTACACAAGTTGATCTTAACTAACTCCTAAGTGTCTAAATATCCTAACAATGATTGTAGTAGTTATCTGGAAGTTGCATAAGTTTAGTGCTTCGATCGGTGTTTCTTTTGAAGAATTCACAGCTTTTTTTACAGAGAAGTTGATAGGGTACAGCTAGTGAAAGTGCAACCCTGGCAGGATTTAATGGGATCGCGAGTTCCAACACAGAATTTGGAAGGGATTACTTACAATTTAGTTAAACGGTGATGATGCACATGAAAATTGGTTTTGTCCAGGTTGTTGCTTTTATCTAGAATATCTATTACTACCTTAAAATGCTAGCTTTAATGTGAGCATAATTGCTTAAATACATATAGTTATGCAGTGTGCATGGTTGATGGAGTAAGGGTGTTCTACCATAGGTATTAGGCCATTAATATCCATTTACTGTACGTAATGATCAGATTATTGTTGCATGTGAGAGTGGTAGAAATTTTTAGACAATTGGCTCAACCCTAATTCAGGTAGGCATTTTTTTTTTAATTCCATTTTTGAAATAGTCGTCATTTATAGGAACGCAGTTCTAATTTCAATGGCAATATTTATTGAATGTGTTATCCTGGCCCTTTTGAAAACTATCATGGTTATATATGGACCTATATGCATATATTAAATGGTTTCCTTTAGTTCAACCAAAACCCTCCAATGAGTAGTTCAACCAGGACCCTCCAAAGAGTTATATTCCTCAATACAAATATCATAGATTTTTCCTACAAAACCATTTATACAAATATCATAGATTTTTCCTACAAAACCATTTACACAAATATTATAGATTTTTCCTACAAAGGTTTATGTCCCTTAATACAAATATCATAGATTTTTCCTACAAAACCATTTATACAAATATCATAGATTTTTACTACAAAACAATTTTCCTGGTTGCTGAATAGTGACAAATTACAGTAATTGTAGATTGTTTTACAGATCATTCATATTCATTATTTATTTAAGTATATAAAAAATGCAAAGTTTTCATTTCACTCTCTCTCTATATATACACTAACTAACTCTATGTTTTGTGTTTATGCAGGTGGTTTTGAGGTGTTAAACCAAACAATTTTGAGTAAATCTTCTGGTCTTAAGTTTTGTAGATGTAAAGGTTTTTTTTTTAATTTTAGGTGTGAATAGGCCTGAAGGTCTCAGTGTTTGAGCCTTTAGCTTTGATACCATCTATAGTGCCCATCTCTAACACATGGGCACTACATCCACCACTAAAATGGTTCATTGAACAATGCAAATACATAAATGAGCTGGAGGCTATATTGGCATCGCATGATTAAATGTAACACTGTATAACTCTTCTCATTATTATAATATCCTTATTTACAAGCTAATTGATATGTCAATTAAGAAAGTTGATTTGTCAGGCATACCACCATAGAATTTTTAGCTCATATGATTTCCATAAGAAGAGAGATCATAAATCCAACCAAGGGAAAACTAATAAATAATTGTTTGAATCCATATGATAGATCTCTTAGTAAGGAAAGAAACAATAATGAGTCATATCATGCCAATAGTTACAAATAGTAGATAAAAGAGAAAATATATGGTGTAGAATCATAAGAGAGTCTATGGAAATAGACTAATTTAGTACAATTATTTTATCCTTATGGTATCCTTACTTATTGACATGGGAGCTTGAATGATATATAAGTAATTTGATCAAGTAACTGGTGAATCCACCTAGTTAATGCTGTTAGATTTTTATCATTTAATCTAGCATTAACTTAGGATCTTAACTGAGAGAATAACAAGCACGAATCAAACACATAAGACAATGAACACAAAGATTTTCCTCAGGGAAACCATAAAGGAGAAAACCCTGCAACTTCCTCAGAGATAGAATCATCACCAAAACCAAAGCCCCAAAAATAGTAAGATGATATCCCGACAGCAATAGCCTCTTTCTCTCTAGCCCCAGCAACTTCTTCTTCCTCAGCTATGCGCTACAACTGAGTGTGAGTGAGCGTGTGATAAATAGAGAGGCTCACTCTCTATTTATACTAATTCCCAACTTAACAATGAATCACTAGGGCCGACTTCTATAGGAGAGTCTAATAACCCTAGGTCCCCGCAACTGCGGGGACTTTAACCCTTGAACAATAGGAGGGTTACCCACAATGACTTGACATGACTTGTTTATATTATAGAACCTCCTAATAGGAACATTGGGGCATGACATGACTCAATTACATTACAGATACTTCCCAGAATAAACATCGGGGTACAATACATGAAATATACAAGTGAATACATTCCGAAGTTACAAATACATAAACACTCCCTCTTAACTAGGAAGGTATTCTTTTGACACAATTTTCAGCACTGGTCTTCTTCTTTGTATCGACTGCATCATCTTGTCATCTTTATCTTCAAGTTGTATTCATCTTCAAGTCATATTCATCTTCAAGTCTTCTTCCTCTTCAAGTCTTCTTCCTCTTCAAGTCTTCTTCATCACAGGATCTGGATCATCACTCGATCTGGATCATCATCACTGTATCATCATCAAATTTGGATCATCACTTGATCTAGATCATCAAGTTTGGATCATCATCACATCTGGATCATCATCATTGGTGCTATCTCTTGATTCTTCTTGTCACAGGAATTTCTACAGAGCCAGCTCTTTTTCATGCTGGTTGTCGGCCTAGCCTTCATGTAGGTCTTCAGCGCTTATATCTCACCCTAAGTCAGAATGGTCCACCCAGCTCTTACATCTGACCTCATCTTGTCAAAAAGGCACACCCAATACTCACATCTAACCTCATATTATCAGAAAGGCCCAACACTCACATCTGACCATGTGTAAACACATCACACCAGAATGGCTCAGCACTTATATCTGACCATGAGCAAAGCACACCACATCGGAAGGGCTTTGCACTTACATCTGACCATGTGAAAACACACCACATCGAAATGGCTCTGCACTTACATCTGACCATGTGCGAACACACCGCATCGGAAGGGATCTGCACTTACATCCAACCATGTGCGAACACACTACATCAAAAGGGCTCTTAGTCCCAGACTGAGGATTCCTGGTAACTAACCAGGTGCCTCCATTCTCCCAGATAATGGCAACTCAGCACTAAGCAGAGTATTCTTGGTAACTAACCAGGTGCCTCCATTCCAAGAATGGCATTCAACACTTATATCTGATCATGTAGGAACCAATCCTACAGTCACATCAAAATGGCTCAGCACTCACATCTGACATGGAAGGAACCAAATCCTCTCACCATGATAGAATGGATCATCCCTTACATCTGACCATGGAAGTAACCTAATCCTCTCACCATGTTAGAATGGCTCTAGGACTCATCATTTTCCTTTGTAGGGAACCTTGATCTGGAGAACACCAAGCTTCTACCTGCAATACTCAAACTTCACTCTCACCAATGGCTTCGTCAACAAATCAACTTTCTGTTTGTCCGTCGCAACATACTGGAGCTTCACTTCTCCTCTCTACACCATATCCCTGATATAGTGATACTTGATCTCGACATGCTTCGACTTGTCATGGAACATCAGGTTCTCCGACAACTTCACACAACTCTAGTTGTCGCAACATATACAAGTAGCATCCAACTGGAGATCAAATAAATCAGATAGTAGCTTTCTCAGCCACATTTCCTTACAACTAGTTGAACAAGCTGCGACATACTCTGCTTCAGCTATACTCAGTGCCACATAGGACTGCTTCCTACTAAACCAAGAGATCACACCTAATCCCATACTGAAGTACATCCTAAAGTGCTCTTCCTATCGATGGAATTTCCTGCCCAATCTGAATCAACATAACCCTCCAAGTTAATCTTCTTATTTTCCCCGTACTTGAGCCCATAATCAATTGTACCCTTTGGGTACCTCAGAACATGCTTTGCAGCAATCAAGTGAACATGTCTCGGATCTGTCAGGAGCTGACTTAAGGTGTTCACAGCAAAGAAAATACCTGGTCTCGTGTTTGTCAGGTACATCAAGGACCCAATCATCTGACGATACATTGTAGCATCAACCGCTTCTAATGAAGCATCACTCAATAGCTTTAGGTTTGATTCCATAGGTGTGGTTATGGCCTTGCAGTCCATCATCCCAAACCTATTCAGGATCTCTACTGCATACTTTCCTTGTTCAAGGAAGATTCCATCCACATTCCACCACACCTCCATGCCTAGAAAATAGTGCATCATACCCAAGTCTTTCATTTCAAACTCGATAGAAAGCTTCCTCTTCGTATCAGCAATCAATCCATCCATACCTGTTACAAACAGATCATCCACATATAGTAGGAGTATCATTGGGTTACCTTTTTCAACCTTGTAGTAAAGGTTGGAATCTGCTTTACTTTTGGTAAATCCCAAACTGAATAGAAAGCCATCAATTCTATAGTACCATGTCCTAGGTTCCTGTTTCAAACTGTATAGGGCTTTCTTCAATCTACACACATGAGACTCCCTATCATGTGTCTCAAAACCGAGTGGCTGATCCACATGCACTTCCTCTTCCACTACACCATTCAAGAAAGCAGTCTTGACATCCATTTGGTGTATATTCCATTCAATCACTGCAGCCATAGCAAGTACTGATCTGATGGAAGTGTATCTGGATACAGGTGCAAAAGTTTCTTCATAATCTATTCCTTCTTTCTAGGAGAAGCCATGAGCCACAAATCTTGCTTTATATTTCTCTATGCTACCATTTGCAGCATGCTTGATCTTGTAGATCCATTTGGAAGTTACAATGGACTTCCCTTCTGGCCTTGGGACAACATCCCAAACATCATTCTTCATGATCGATTGATACTCTTTGATCATAGCATCCTTCCATTCTTTCCTTTCTTCCTCTTCTTCATAGTTGGAAGGTTCTTTGTCAATAATGTCACATAGCAGGGCTACATAACTGGAGCAGGACCTAGTTCTCTTCCTTCCTCTGTGTGTTTCTTCTGAATCTCCATATCTTTCTGCACCTTGGATAATTTCACGTATCCAAGTAGGTTTCCTCTTGTAAGGATTCTTCTTCTGAGGTGGATCCATAGGTTCTTGAGGTTCTTCTAATTCTGGATCTTTTTCTTGAATTTCTTCGTTCATGGTTGTATCATGAATTCTGGGTGCTTCTGTTTCTTCAGGTTATTCAGCCGGTCTCTTCCTGGATTTGATGTAGGATGAATCTTTGTCAAATGTTACATCTCTACTGATTTCAATCTTCTTGACTCTTGGGAATTATATTCTATAAGCCTTCAAGCTTTCAGAGTATCCCACAAATATACCCTTCTTTCTTGAAGGATCTAACTTCGTCCTCTTTTCTTTCGGAATGTGTATGTATACAGGACAGTCGAATATTCTGAAATGGCTGACTTTTGGTTTCTCGCTGGAGAAGACTTCTTTAGGTGTCTTGTTCTCTAGTACTCTGTGTGGAGTATGGTTTTGTACATATACCATTGTTTTGGCATCTTCTTCCCATAGATGCATGGGAAGATCTTGATCATGAAGCATGGCCCTTGCTACTTCCATGATCGTTCTATTCTTTCTTTCTGCAACTCCATTTTGTTGTGGATTATATGGAGTGGATAACTCCCTCTTAATCCCTGAGTCTTTTCAGATCTCTTTGAATTCATTTGATGTGAATTCTCCACCATTATCTGATCGAAAGGTCTTGATCTTCTTTTCTTTGTGGTTCTCGATCAAGGCTTTGAATTCCTTGAACTTGCCTAATACTTCATCTTTGTTCTTCATAAAGTATATCCATGTCTTTCTAGAAAAATCATCAATAAAAGAAACATAGTATACATACCTGCTTAGTGAACTGGATGACATTGGACCGCATACATCGGAGTGGATTATTTCCAAGATTCCTTTTTCCTTGCTCTCACTACTTGGAAATGTCTTCTTTGTGTTCTTCCCTTTCGCACATCCTTTGCATACACCTTCATGTTTTTTCTGCATTTCTGGGAGACCTTCAACAGCTTTTCTTGCAAGTGGTAGTGCTCTGTAATGCACATGTGCAAGCATTCTATGCCAAAGCTCATTTGGTTCTACCGATTCATGAACCAAAGCTTGTTCTGGTTGGCCCTTCAATTTGTATAGTCCTCCTTCTTGTTTCCCAATCACTACTGCATCATCAAAAGGCTTTCCCTTTGGCCACATGAGGACTTGGCCATCTACAAATGCAACCCTCATCCCTTTTGCATCCAATGTATATATGGAGAGGAGGTTCTTCTTTAGTCCAGGTACAAACAATACATCTTTCATATTGATAGACTTTCTAGAGTCTAGCTTGTATGAGGATTCACCACTACCTTTTATTGGATACTAGTAGTCATCTCCAAGTTTCACCTTGTGAGGTGATTCACGTTCAGATAGTTTCACAAAGGATTCCTTGAATCCTATCATATGTTTGGAAGCACCAATGACTATAAGAAAATCATTGCTTCCATGTGTGATAGTTCCCATGAGAGAAAATATCAGAACATATTCTTCATCACTTGAAGAATCATCACTGTCTTTTCTGGTTCTCTTTGTGGAAGGTTCATCATCCTCTACAGCATGAGCATGATGTCTTCTCTTGTTTCCCTTCTTCTTGTGAGAGCTACTTTTGTTTCTAGGACAATCTCTAGCAAAGTGTCCTCTTTCATCGCATGTATAGCAAATGTACTTAGACATATCTTTTCTAAAGTTACTCCTTTGGTGAGAATGCTTACCTCTGTGATGGCTAGTTCTAGTTTTCTTGGATTGTACTGTGAGAGCTTGATCTTCACTTCCCATCTTTTCTTCTCAAGCTGCTATCCGAGCTTATTCTTGAGAGAATTCTTCCCATAGTCTATTGAACTTGACTAGCTTCTTTATGGCAAAGATCCCTTGAATGAAAGAGTCCCATGTCCTAGGGAGACCATTCAAGGTGGTCATTACAATTTCTGCATTCTCCACTTCTCCATCCACTACTTCAAGTTGTTCTTTGATCTGGGAGACCCTTGTGAAGTATGACTATATGGTCTCTGCATTCTGGATCTTCACATTCTTCAACTGGTTCCTCAAGGTCATCTTCCGGTTTATGTTCTTTCCTTCAAACAATTTGGTTAAGGCATCAAACATAGCTTTAGGTGTCTTTAGGGAGGACACCTATGGTATGAGGTGATCCTTGATTGAATCAGCAATAATCCTCTTATCCATAACCAACTTCTTCTTGTGTAAGGCCTTAGCCTCATCTCCCTTTGGAACTGAAATCTCCTCATTGATGTAGGAGTCCAACTCATTTTCTTCCAGGACCAGGGAGATCTTATACTTCCAGGCTCGGAAGTTATCATCCCCCTCAAGCTTTCAATCAAGCTTGGAATGATGAGACATATTAACTAAGAACCTCAAATGGAAATACAAAATATTTAGATCTTACCAGGTTAAGATGTCGGATCTGGAGCTGGAGCTGAATTTCTACAATGCTGGTTCAGGAGAAGATTAGGGTATGACTTTCCCGTAGTTCTGTCCAACCAAAAGCTTTGATCTTGATCTCTAAACTTTGATTTTGAGGAGGAGATCAATCCATGCCTGGGCTCACTCAAAAATTCCACTTCTATGGAAAGCCCTAATTTCCGACAGTAGTGTCGGATCAAAAACTGAAAATGCTCAGAATCGGCATCTGCTTCGACAGAAAGATGCTCCCTAGGGAGGAGAGTCAGCCCAACCTTTTTTTGTTGAAAATATGTGGAGAGAGATCCAAAAAGTAGGAAGCCCTAGTTTCTGCAACTGCATAGTGTCTTCTTCTCAGGTTAGCTCTGATACCATATTAGATTTTTATCATTTAATCTAGCATTAACTTAGGATCTTAACTGAGAGAATAAAAAGCACATCAATCAAACACATAAGACAATGAACATAAATATTTTCCTCAGGGAAACCATAAAGGAGAAAACCCCGCAACTTCCTCGGAGATAGAATCAACACCAAAATCAAATCCCCAAAAACAGTAAGATGATATCCCGACAACAGTAGCCTCTTTCTCTCTAGCCCCAGCAACTTCTTCTTCCTCAGCTATGCACTACAACTGAGTGTGAGTGAGTGTGTGATAAATAGATAGGCTCACTCTCTATTTATACTAATTCCCGACTTGACAATGACTCACTAGGGCCAAATTCTCTAGGAGAGTCTAATAACCCTAGGGCCCCGCAACTGCGAGGAATTTCACCCTTGAACAATAGGAGGGTTACCCACAATGACTTGACATTACTTCTTTATATTATAGAACCTCCCGATAGGAACATCGGGGCATGACATGACTCAATTACATTATAGATACTTCCTGGAATAAACATTGGGGTACAATACATGAAATATACAAGTGAATACATTCCAAAGTTACAAATACATCAACAAATGTATTAGAAATTGACTAGAAATAAAACTATGTTTGGATAAGACAATCATTTTCAGTTAGGGATGATGGTAAAGGGAATACTTAAGGATAGATTAGATGATTTTTTTAATCTATATAGCCATCTTTTTCTCTGATCTAGCTACAAGAATATTGTCATGGTTCACTAATTCATATAACTAGTGTTGTAGGAA
Organism: Pseudotsuga menziesii; assembly: GCA_001517045.1. Lineage (NCBI taxonomy): Eukaryota > Viridiplantae > Streptophyta > Pinopsida > Pinales > Pinaceae > Pseudotsuga > Pseudotsuga menziesii. The sequence continues at coordinate 223,295 of LPNX010124878.1, read as the reverse complement.
TTAGAAAGGTGTCCTTTCCATCATTAACACCTACAATACTAGGTATAATATACCTATAATTTGTTTGATAATAATGGTCTAAAATACATAGGTTAATGGTTCAAATTCCTTTTATAATATTTCTAACGTTTGCATATGGTTGGAAGAGGTTATAATAATAAAAATTCTTAATATTTAAAAGGGTATATTATATAGGTTCTTGTAGGTTTTCTCCAGGTAGGACCTTAACCAATGTATTAATGAATTATTGTCAAATGTCTGGAGGGAATATAGATGAAATGCAACATCGTATATCTCTTCTCCTAATTATTCTAATATCCATTGTTACCTAATTGATATGTCAATTAATAAAGTAGATTTGTAAGGCATAGCACCATATAAATTTTAGCTCATATTATCTCCATAAGAAGAGAGATCATAAATCCAACCAAGAAAAAAACAAGAAAAAATGGTTTGAATGCATATGATAGATCTCTTTCTAAGGCAAGTAAAAATAATGAGTCATATCATGATGCCAGTAGTTACAAATAGCATATCAAAGAGAAAATATATATCTTGTGTAGAATCATAAGAGAGTCTATGGAAATAGACTAATTTAGTACAATTATTTTATCCTTATGGTATCCTTACTTATTGACATGGGACCTTGAATGATATATAAGTAATTTGATCAAGTAACCAGTAAATCCGCCTATGTATAAATGCATGCAGTAGATATTGAGTAGAAATAATACTATGTTTGGATATTGTAATTAACCTCAACATCTAACCTCAGATGAAATTAATGACATCCCTTATGTGGTAAGATTATAAAATCTATTACTAGTGCACTTGAATACATTGAAACAAAGTCACTACTGCCCCCATCCTTCTACAAACAAACATCACAATCAATGCATTATAAGCCATGGTTATTAATTACATTATTTAACTTCATGTCATCCACCACAATAGGCTAATATACATGGTCGATTTCATGGTATAGTACCCTCTCAACCTCCTTATTTGTATCAAGCCATTTTCCTTGTAAAATCAATTCATCAAAGGATTATTAATGTAAGTATGAATATTTGGTTGATCACAACCATTTTCCTTCATATGCTCCATTACTAGCGCAAGATAAATGACAACTTTGCCTCCTTTGTAATTATGTCCATACTTCAAGGTAGTATATGTTACTTCATTAATTGGTGCCAATCATTTTGATCAGTTAGGAATCTGATGGTTAAGGGTATACTAGTTAAGGATAGATTAGAAGAAATTTTGGATTTATATAGCCTGCATCTTTTTCCCTGTTATAGCTACAAGATTGTCATGGTTCACAAATTCATATAACAAGTGTTGTAGGAATTAGAAAAATTAAAGGTGTCCTTTCCATCGACATTAACACCTACATTACTAGGTATCATATACCTATAATTTGTTTGATAATTATAAAGAGATGGAGGTTTAACATTGTAGGTTAAAAATTATACTTAGGAGGAGATGGTCGGGGTCACATCATATTCATATGGTCTCTCAAACAAGTTATCATAATATCATTAGGAGAATAGTTTCAATGGTATAATACAGGTCTGAAATACATACGTTATTAATGCTAGTTCAAATTCCTTTTATATTTATAAGAATTGCATATGCTTGGAAGAGGTTATAATGATAACAATTCTTAATAGTTAAAAGGATTATATAGGTTCTTGTAGGTTTTCTCCAGGACGTAGGACCTTAGCCAATGTATTAATGAATTGTCAAACTTGTGGAGAGCATATAGATTATATGAATTAACATCGTATATTTCTTCTCATAATTACTATAATATCCCTCGTTACCTAATATATATGTCAATTAAGAAAGGAGATTTTTAAGGCATGCCACCATAGAAATTTTAGCTCATATGATCTCCATAAGAAGAGAGATCATAAATCCAACCAATAAAAAAACAAGATAAATTGTTTGAATATTGCATATGATCATAGATATCTTTGTAAGGAAAGAAAAAATAATGAGTCAAATAATGGTGCCAGTTATAGTCACAAATAGAAGATCAAAGCGAAAATATATATCTTGTGTAGAAGCATAAGAGAGACTATGAAAATAGACTAATTTAGTACAGTTATTTTATCCTTATGGTATCCTTGCTTATTGAGAGGGGACGTTCAATGAATATATATAAGTAATTTGATAAAATAAGCAGTAAATCCACCTACGTATAAATGCATGCAGTACTAGATACCGATCGAGTAAAAATAATGCTATGTTTGGATATTGTAAGCTCAACATCTAACCTCGGATGAAGTTAATGATCACATCCCTTATGTGGTTATAAGCTTATAAAATTGATTACTAGTGCACTTGAATACATTGAAACAAACTCACTACTACCCCCATCCTTCTACAAATAAAAATCACAATCAATGCATTATAAGCCATAGTTATTACAGTATTTAACTTCAGGTCATCCACCGCAATAGGCTAATATACATGGTCGATTTCATGGTATACCAGCCTCTCAACCTCCTTATTTGTATCAAGTCATTTTCCTTGTGAAATAAATTCATCAAAGGATTATTAATGTAAGTATGAATATTTGTTTGATCACAACCATTTTCCTTCATATTCTCTAGTACTAGTGCAAGATAAATGACAACTTTGCCTCCTTTTCAATTATGTCCATACTTCAAGGTAGTATATGTTACTTCATTAATTGGTTTCAATCATTTTGATCAGGTAGCGATCTGATGGTTAAGGGAATACTAGTTAAGGATAGATTAGAAGAAATTTTGGATCTATATAGCCTGCATCTTTTTCTCTAATATAGCTACAAGATTGTCATGGTTAACAAATTCATATAAAGTGTTGTATGAATTAGAAAAATTAAAGGTGTCCTTTCCATCGACATTAACACCTACATTACTAGGTATAATATACCTATAATTTGTTTGATAATTATAAAGAGATGGAGGGTTGACATTGTAGGTTAAAAATTATACTTAGGAGGAGATGGTCGAGGTCACATGATATTCATATAGTCTCTCAAACAAGTTATCAGATTATCATTAGGAGAATAGTTTCAATGGTATAATACAGGTCTGAAATACATAGGTTATTAATGCCGGTTCAAATTCCTTTTATCTTTATAAGAATTGCATATGGTTGGAGGAGGTTATAATGATAACAATTCTTAATATTTAAAAGGATTATATAGGTTCTTGTAGGTTTTCTCCAAGACGTAGGACCTTAACCAATGTATTAATGAATTTTCAAACTTGTGGAGAGCATATAGATTATATGCATTAACAGTACCATATATTTCTTCTCATAATTACTATAATATCCCTCATTACCTAATATATATGTCAATTAAGAAAGGAGATTTGTAAGGAATACCGCCATAGAAATTTTAGCTCATATGATCTCCATAGCAAGAGAGATCATAAATCCAACCAAGAAAAAAACAAAATAAAATTGTTTGAATATTGCATATGATCATAGATCTCTTTGTAAGGCAAGAAAAAACAATGAGTCAAATAATGATGCCAGTTATAGTTACAAATAGCAGATCAAAGAGAAAATATGTATCTTGTGTAGAAGCATAAGAGAGTCTATGCAAAGAGACTAATTTAGTACGGTTATTTTATCCTTATGGTATCCTTGATTATTGAGAGGGGACCTTCAATGAATATATATAAGTAATTTGATCAAGCAATAAATCCACCTACGTATAAATGCATGCAGTATTAGATATCAATCGAGTAAAAATAATACTATGTTTGGATATTGTAACCTTGACATCTAACCTCAAATGAAGTTAATAATCACATCCCTTATGTGATTATAAGCTTGTAAAATTGATTACTAGTGCACTTGAATACATTAAAATTACAAACTCACTGCCCCCATCCTTCTATAAATAAACATCACAATCAATCCATTATAATCCATGGTTATTACATTATTGCGCCGAGAGGCGCTCTACAGCCCAGTATGGGGAAGATCTTGTAACGTTATGTAACGTTGTAACGTTACGTTATTGCACCGAGAGGCGCTCTACAACCCAGTATGGGGGAGATCTTGTAACGTTACGTAACGTTGTAACGTTACGTTACGTAACGTTGTAACGTTACGTAACGTTACATAGATGTCGGTTATAAAAAACAAAACTTTTAATTATCTTCCAAAATAAATGTCGGCCACAAAAACAATCTAATATGGGTGAGATATTGTAATGTTCCTACCTAACAAAATAATAATAAATAAATAAATAATTTAATTATCTGCCATAAAAAAAGTCCATGAGAAAAACAACACAATATAGGGGAGATGTTGTAATGTTTCTACTTAACAAAATAATAAAAATAATAAATTGAATTATCCGCAAAAAAATGTTGGTCATGCACATGGTTTTAAAACCATGTGCAAGGCCTCTTAAAAACCCATGGTTTTATTGTACATGGTTTAGGAGGGCCTTACAAATGGTTTTAAAGCCATGTGCAAGGCCTCCTAAACAACCCATGGTTTTGTTGTACATGGTTTAGGAGGTAGTTGCAAATGGTTTTAATACCATGTGCAAGGCCTCCTAAACAACCCATGATTTTAGGAGGGCCTTGCACATGGTTTTAAAACTATGTATGGGGGAGATGTTTTAATGTTTTTTCCTAACAAAATAAAAAATATTATATGCAGCCATAAATAGTATTAAATATTAATAATAAAAGTATTATTTGTGGACCTTAAATAAAAAAAGTGCCTTTTGGTCTGAATCACATTAAAGCTGATAGTTGAGTGCAATACTTAAGAAGAAGTCTGCACCTCCAAAGATTTGATCCCTCTCAGCGCTTGATAGAGCCTGGGATTTGGATCTATGCTGGTTTAACTTCATGTCATCCACCACAATAGGATAATATACATGGTCGATTTCATGGTATACCCTCTCAACCTCCTCATTTGTATCAAGTCATTTTCCTTGTGAAATCAATTCATCAAAGGATTATTAATGTCAATATGAATATTTGGTTGATCACAACCATTTTCCTTCATATGCTCCAGTGCTAGCCCAAGATAAATGACAGCTTTGCCTCCTTTGCAATAATTGTCCATACTTCAAGGTAGTATATGTTACTTCATTGATTGATGTCAATCATTTCGATCAGTTAGGGATCTGATGGTTAAGGGAATACTAGTTAAGGATATATTAGAAGAAATTTTGGATCTATATAGCTTGCATATTTTTCTCTGATCTAGATACAAGATTGGCATGGTTCAAAAATTCATATAACAAGTGTTGTAGGAATTAGACAAATTAAAGATGTCCTTTCCAACGACATTAACACCTACATTACTAGGTATAATATACCTATAATTTGTTTGATAATTATAAAGAGATGGAGGATTGACATTGTAGGTTAAAAATTATACTTAGGAGGAGATGGCCGGGGTCACATCATATTCATATGGTCCATAAAACAAGTTATCATATTATCATTAAGAGAATAGTTTCAATGGTATAATACAGGTCTGAAATACATAGGTTATTAATGTCGGTTCAAATTCCTGTTATCTTTATAAGAATTGCATATGGTTGGAAGAGGTTATAATGATAACAATTTTGAATATTTAAAAGGATTATATAGGTCGTTCTTGTAGGTTTTCTCCAAGGTAGGATCTTAACCAATGTATTAATGAATTGTCGAACTTATGGGGAGCATATAGATTATATGCATAAACACCATATATTTCTTCTCATAATTACTCTAATATCCATAGGTATAAATGTAGGAGATACCTACTAGAAATAATAATATGTTTGGATGTAACCTCAACATCTAACCTAAGATGAAAATGAAATCCCTTATGTGGTAAGGTAAAATTGATTAGTAGTGCACTTGAATCTATTGAAACAAACTCATTGTCCCCATCCTTATAAAAATAAACCTCACATTCAATGCCTTAGAAGCCATGCTTATTACATTATTTAACTTCATGTCATACACCACAATAGGCTAATATTGCATTTCCTTTTGATGCATTTATTTGGTTCCCTCCTTCCTTCCTTTGGTGCACCTACATGACTCCTAGTACTAGGGTCCTTACCATTTTCATTAAAAACATTAGGAGAAAACTCGAGTGTTTTTGCTATCTATACCAAAAAAAAAGAAAACTAAATTTACCAAAAAGAAACAAAAAAAATGAAATTAAAAAAAGAAAAAAAATGGGACCCCTAACATAAATTTTCACATTTTATCCCCCGTGAATAGTTTTGTCGAGAAAGGGCAGCGTTTTCTTTTTGCATAGGCCAGCGTTTGCTTGCTTTGATTCTGGTATTCAACACCACGAAAGTTGAAGCTAAGTTGTTGGGATATACTGAGGTGATCTACGTGAGGTGTAGCTTAAGTTTCATTTCATTCTTGTTCTACGTTCTTTATTAACAGAAATCAAAATATTGGTTCCTATGCTACAAAATTCTAAAAATTCTGTAAAAATTTTGGTTTCCTCTAGGGATGACCATGGATTGTGGTGGCTCTTTCTAGCTGATTCATGGACTGTTAGACATTCATTTAGTTGGGTTGTGACTGTTTTGTGAGCACTAGAGTTGGACTGCACTTTCCCACTGCTACAAGACCGTTACTGTGTTCATCTTTAGGGATTCTTTTGTAAACCTTGTCCTGCTTGCAGCCTCTAAGGCTGAGGGGTCTTCACTCTTAGAGACTGAGATATCCTGTTGGATATTGTGCGTGTCTAACCTAATCCTCTCTCTCTCTCAACTTATGACACATTTTCCTTTTAGAAAATAGTCTTCCCTTTTACTTTTGAAACTTGTTAGATATATTAAACGTTTAAACAACTTTCAGTTAACAATTGAGTGATGATGGACATTATTTTTCTGGTTAATTATGCGGGCTTTATACAAGTGGAGACATGGAAGTAAGTGATTGTTTGTGATTGAAGTATATCATTATTTTTATTTAATTTAAATTGTTTTTTTTAACAGAAACGAGTAGGTTTTTTATTAATAAGACTGTGGTTGAGCCACCCAAGAGGTTACATCTATGCGTTCTTTGCAAAAAACAAAATTCCCCATCACAACAAATGGGAATACTACTTTTATTTAATTTAAACTATTAGAACATATTACTTTGTACTTTAATAACAATCTAATAGGTTATGGCTAATCAACACTCTAATCATTTTTAAAAAAACAGGCAAAGCATGTTATGACACGAAATCAAAAAAATCTGATTGTGAAATTTTCAAAAAGAACTCGTCAAAATTATCAAATGGGAAAGAAAGGGACATGCATATCAGAAGGTAAATATTTAGAAATAGAACAATGTATTTCCTTATGTAGTTATATAATGCTTATTTTTATTGTATGATGATGTTAGGCATATGTTTAATAACATTTTTGTCTACAGTTACAAAGAAGAGGAAAATACAAACAATAACAAAGAAGATTAGTACAACTTCTATGCCTTTGAATGACTCTACTAGTCCTAACAAATAAGGAAATGCAAAAGATACATTTTCCTCTTTTCAGGAGGAGGAGCAACATGAACAAGGTAAGCCCATTAGTTCAGATTTTTCTAGTTCCTTATAACTATAAATCTTATGATTAAGAAATCCATAACACCTTTACGTGTCCTTCTTTTATAGAAGATGTTCACAAACAACCATGCCATATGGATAACAATGTAGAAGGGGAAGATCCCTCCACACAAAAAGAGGCGGAGCAACATGAAGAACAAGGTAAGGTCATTAATGTATAGTTTTGTAGTTCTTCATAAATAAAATTTTATGACTTTAAAATCCATAACACCTTTACTTTCCCTTGTTTTATAGAAGATGTTCACAAAGACAAATGCCAAGAAGATATTAGTATACAAGGTGAAGATACCTCTACACAACCATCAACAGAGAAAGTCAAGAAGAAAGGTAGATGAGCAACTATTGTGCAGAAATAAATAACTTGGAGGAAAATATTGATATTCATATCAATGAAAGGAACCAACCAATTGGTCCAAACTCTGTGAAGCTATCTTCATTACTAGATGTGCTCACAAGGGAAATGGTTCCAATCAATTATTCTGATTGGAGGAAGGTTTTAGATCAATTAAAGGAGGACTTGTGGAACATTATTAATGTGAGTATTATACATTACGTGTATTTGTTTTCAACATTTCTATTTTTGGATAATTTCAAACTTTATTTTCAAACCATGTATGGCATCTAAATATGCAATTCTTGTATGTTGCAAGAAAAATTCATAATCCCTCCGGTCCTTAAAGAATATTGTATGAAATCCATTGGCCATAAGGCAAATAGTCATAGATATTGGTTGACCAAAAAATACTAAGACCCTTATGAGTCAACAGAGGAAAGATTAAAAAACATTCCTCCAATTAGGATAAGTGAGACAGTGTGGAGAGAATTCGTCCTATCACAAGCCACCACTAAATTCTTGGTAGGCAAAAAGTTCACATATTATATAATCAAGTTTTTTAGAATGTCTATTGGCTTGTAATGTTGAATTATATATGTTATTTTCAATTGATTACTAGGATATGAGGGAAAAAAACAAGGAAAATAGAGGAAAGGAGAGGGACTTGCACACCTCTGAACGTCAAGGTTATCAATGGGTCGAAGATGATATGGTATATAGTTGTAATGGTATTTTATCCAATATGAGAAATATTAGCATATTTTAGTTTCATTTAAATGTCACAACTTAACCATACTATTTTACTTGTTGCAATTAGAAAAAATATATAACCTCTGATGATATGACTACAAACATTACTAGGGCTGACTTATGGAAGAAATGCCATCAAAAGGATGGCACTCCAATCACACCTGCTGTAGGAGAAACAATAGTATGTTCTCAACCTTTTAATTTAGATATTGATTAAAATTTCATTTTACATGTTGGAAATGTTTTCTTCTATAATCTGATTTAAGTGTATGTCAATGTTAGCAAAAAATTGAACAAGCACAAGTAGAAGTTGCATCTCAAGACTTTGTAGCTAGGGATGATGCCCTTGCTAAGGTACTAGGGGTTAATGCAAGAGGACAATGTTGTGGCATTGGCTTAGGAGTTACGCCAACTAACTTGTTTGGAAAAATTCCATACAAGGAGGCGCTAGCTGTTGGCCAAGCAACAGTGAAAGAAATAACAGAGGAAATCTCATATTTGAAAATAGCAATAAGTGAACTACTAAAAAGAGTAGAAGATATGGAGAGAGAACATGTGGTCAACAAAGAAAGTGTTAGTGTCCAATTCTTTACTCTTGTCTCAGTATACATATTTTCATAGTAATGATCTGAAGGCTAATGTCCAAATGCTCATATAAATAGTGTCCTACTGTCAAAATGCTCAGGCTGAAATCCTACTGTACAAAATGCTCAGGCTGAAATCCTACTGTACAAAATGCTCAGGATGAAATCACACCTATGGTGGAGGCTAGTTGTTTATTTATTATTTGAAAAAAAAAAATTCATCTTTTGAATATATATATATATATATTACATTTTGTTTCCCTGACAGAGTAATACAGGGGACATAACAACCCCTAGGAATGGACTAATACAAAAGAAATTAAATTCAATGCATACTCCATCATCCCTAGTAAGTATTGGAAAATTTTGTAATTTAGATCAATTTTATTTTATTTTATCAATATATTAGAAATCATTGTTTGTTGGGCACAGAATCGTGCATCAAAATATGATGAACATTTGGTACAGAAAACACCAATGGTTCCATCAAAACTGCAAATTGAAAAAATGAAAACATCAATTTAGGTAAGATTGTAATTATTTAATCTAGGATCATCAATGTTTAAATTCTTATTTCCATGCATATTACTTTGTCTCATTTATTTGCAAGGTCAAGATAATAATGAGTTGACACCAACTTCCCAGTTGGGGTTGGCAGGAAAGAAATGATTTCTCATTTTATTAAACTCAAGGGATAAAGTTGCAAGGGCGACAATACATAAGACTAACCCAAATGCAATGGTACACTGTGTCCCTGTTGGAAAAGGCTATTATATTGTGAATCCAATAGAAATTTTAGATCCTCTATTTGAAAATATACCTCTACCACGTCCCATTAGCGCATTATGTAATCTAGTAGATGCTTTGATGAGCTTCATTCCTTGGCATAAGGATGAAATTGAACTATGTAATTAGTGCTTATACGGTGTGCCTAGTGATTTCAATGATGTTGTATCAACTGAGAATACTTGATTTAGTGAATATTTATACTTTGATCAGGACATAGTTTATAAATTTTTTGTAGTTCGGGATTAATCCACTTAAATAAAATTTTGGGCACAAGTTGCAATTATATGCCATGAGCACAATTTCTAATTTTGTAATACATCAGTATTATATAATCTTCATTGCATGTGAAATGAGATGTTATGTTGTGAATATGTGGAATGAGTAGTCTGTATATCATATTTTCATTAAGTTTTTTTTTGTAAATTAGTTTATCCTTCTATTTCCAAAAATAGACATTTATAGAAAAAAATACATTAATATAAATTATTTTCCATAGTGTAGCAAGAATAAGAAAATGACCATAATTAAATATTTAAAGGAAGAAACTTGCATCTAGAAACAAATTCATATGCAATTATTAACAATAATAGTAAGCTTATTTCTTAACTCAATTGAGGTCGGGATATTTTCTGTTGTACGAAACAACCAATCTACAGATCATTTTGAATTTGAAAATCAAGACTAAGTTTAAATACAAACTACTCAATTTGCACATTGAAGTCACCATGTTTTTTTTTGTAAGTGGTAGTGTTACAAAAAAAGTGGTAGAGTTACAAAAACAGTTATAGTTCAGAGACACATTCATGCTCAAAGAGAAAAGTAGGTAGAGCATTTTGTCATAAGAGACAAGATGAAAATGCCTGCCACAAATGCTTTGTTGAAGAAAATGCCCGCAGCACATGGGGATATTGTAGGTTGTTGTTTTTTCTACTCAACCATGGTCTCATTTTTTTCCAAATAGACCCTGAAGTAGAATTTATGGGTCTGCCACAATTGTGGTTTAAGGAAATTAGACCAAGCATAAGAGAAGATAAAAAATTGTCTAAGTATGGAATTATTGGTAAAATATGCCTAACTTCCCTTAGGGAAATGCACGCCACAGCTCAATGGATGATGATAAAAATATTCTGAGAGTGTGTATCTCTAGATTGTTGTATGGTGGATCCAACCATATCATTATCCTGGCCAAAAATTATTTCAGGAAGAAGATATCAATCTGCCAAAAGTGCCTCTAAGCCATATTTTCACTGCTCCAAAAAAATGCTTGCCAAGGAGAGAGAAAGAAGCTCCAGAATATGAACCTGGTCTTGATACTTTGTTGAAGAAAATTCCCACAGCACAAATGCTTTGTTGAAGAAAATGCATGCACCACAAATGCTTTGTTGAAGAAAATGCCACCACAAATGCTTTGTTGAAGCAAATGCCTGCAGCACATGGGGATATTGTAGGATGTTGTTTTGTCTACTCAACCATGGTCTCATTTTGTCCAAATAGACCCTGAAGTAGAATTTATGGGCCTGCCACAAATGTGGTTTAGGGAAATTAGACCAACCATAGGAGAAGATAAAAAATTGACCAAGTATGGAATTATTGGTAAAATCTTCCTAACTGGACTTAGGGAAATGTCTGCCATAGGTCATAGGATGATGATAAAAAAATTCTGAGACAGTGAATCTCTAGAGTGTTGTATGATGTATCCAACCATATCATTAGCCTGACCAAAAAGTCTTTCAGAAAGAAGATATAAATCTGCCAAAAGTGCCTCTCAACAATATTTTCACTGCTCCAAAAAAAATGTCCGCCAAGGAGAGAGAAAGAAGCTCCAGAATATGAAAGTGGTGTTGATGCTTTGTTGAAGAAAATGCTCGCAACAAAAATGCTTTGTTGAAGAAAATGCCTGCCACAAATGCTTTGTTGAAGAAAATTCTCATAGCATATGGGGATATTGTAGTCTGTTGTTTTATCTACTCAACCATGGTCTCAGTTTGTCCAAATGGACCCTGAAGTAGAATTTATGGACTTGCCACAACTGTGGTTTAGGAAAATTAGACCAAGCATAGGAGAAGATAAAAAATTGACCAAGTATGGAATTATTGGTAAAATCTGCCTAACTGGCCTTAGGGAAACTCCCGCCATAGGTCATAGGATGATGATAAAAATATTTTGAGACTGTGAATCTCTAGAGTGTTGTATGGTGGATCCAACCATATCATTACCCTAACCAAAAGGTCTTTCAGGAAGAAGATATCAATATGCCAAAAGTGCCTCTTAGCCATATTTTCACTACTCCATAAAAATGCCCACCAAGGAGAGAGAAAGAATCTCTAGAAGATGAAAGTGGTCTTGATGCTTTGTTGAAGAAAATGCCCACAACACAAATGATTTTTTGAATAAAATGCCCACCACAAATGCTTTGTTGAAGAAAATTCCCGCAGCACATGGGGATATTGTAGGTTGTTGTTTTGTCTACTCAACCATGGTATCATTTTGTCCAAATAGACCTTGAAGTAGAATTTATGGACCTGCCACAACTGTGGTTTAGGGAAATTAGACCAAGCATAGGAGAAGATAAAAAATTGATCAAGTATGGAATTATTGGTAAAATCTTCCTAAATGGCCTTAGGGAAATGCCCTCCATAGGTCATTGGATGACAATAAAAATATTCTGAGACTGTGAATCTCTAAAGTGTTATATGGTGGATCCAATGATATCATTAGCCTGACCAAAAATTCTTTCAGGAAGAATATATCAATATGCCAAAAGTGTCTCTCAGCCATCTTTTAACTGCTCCAGAAAAATTCCTTCGAAGGAGAGAGAAAGAAGCTCCAGAAGATGAAAGTGGTCTTGATTCTTTGTTGAAGAAAATTCCTGCAACACAAATGCTTTGTTGAAGAAAATTCCCTCAACACATGGGGATATTGTAGGCTTTTGTTTTGTCTACTTAACCATGGTCTCAGTTTGTCCAAATAGACCCTGAAGTAGAATTTATAGACCTGCCACAACTGTGGTTTATGAAAATTAGACCAAGCATAGGAGAAGATAAAAAAATTGACCAAGTATGGAATTATTGGTAAAATCTGCTTAACTGGCCTTAGGAGAATTCCCGCCATAGGTCATAGGATGACGATAAAAATATTATGAGACTATGAATCTCTAGAGTGTTGTATGGTGTATCAAACCATATCATTATCCCGACCAAAAATTCTTTGAGGAAGAAGATATCAATCTGCCAAAAGTGCCTCTCAGCCATATTTTCACTGCTCCAGAAAAATGCCCGCCAAGGAGAGAGAAAGAAGCTCCAGAAGATGAAAGTGATCTTGATGGATTCACCTTGTTGGCCTCTAACCAATGTGTATCTCAATTTCCAATTTTGAAGGAAAAATGAAATCACCTTGGTGACCTAGGGTTTCAAGAGAAATGGTTAAGTGTTAGACAAAGAGTTTGAGAGACCACTTGGAAATGCCCACAAGGGGGTGTTCCTTTGATGATAAAATTCATCATATGATATGGTCCTGTTCATTGTTGAAATGGATATCTATCCATGCTCTTGGTTTTTCTTTTGGATATCTTTAACATTAATATAATTTATTTTCCACATTGTAACAAGAATAACAAAAGGACCAAAATTAAATATTTAAAGGAATAAGCTTGCAGCAAGAAACAAATTAATATGCAATAAATAACAATAATAGTAAGATGATTTCTTGACTCAATTGAGGCCAGGATAAGTTTATGTATTTTATTAATTGCAGTTCCTAAGCTTCCATTCCTCAACTTGCATTTCTAAGCATGCACTCCTTGGCATGCATTCCTAAGCTTACATTCCTAAGCTTGCATTCCTCAGCTTTCTTTCCTCAACATGCATTCACAAGCTTGCATTCATTAGAGTGCATTCCTTAGTGTGCATTCCTTAGCTTGAATTGCTAAGCTTTCATTCCTCAGCGTGCACACCAAACCAACCACGACCGGCGCAATTTAATTTGGGTCGTTGCGTACTATGGAAATAGATGAAACAGGGCCGTCTTGCACCATGGCAGCAAACACAGAGGCCTTCTCTACCACGACATCAGGAGAAGCGCAAGGTTCCTAGGTTGAACGGTTCATGGTGAAGAAATTCCAAGAGAATGATAATGTATGGAGTGATACAAGCATATGGCCAACTGGTATGCTAAATATCCTTTTAAGAGCATGAGTGGATAGGTTTATTTTTGGGCATTTTAATTATCAAAAATGACGAGATAGATTATGCCATCAATAGTTATGATCATGGGGCTATGGAATTTGCATATTTTTGGGAAGAGGGTTCATCTAGACCCCAATTTGGTTTCCAGAGAAACCAAAATTCCATGAAGAGAGGGGGCAATGTTAAACTCATGGAAAACCCACAAGGAAGAAAATATTCAGATGGCCAGTAAAATTTGTGGGAAACGGGTTATTGTTCCCAGAAATGGTCTAAAAGTGGAATATGTTCCTAAAGGAATATACAAATCCCTGATTCATATTATCCTTAGGACCATTATGAATCACCACAAGTGGAATGATATTTTGGGTGATCACATGAAGCTGGCCATACACTGGATCGAATACATGGCCATAGATGTCCCTCATCTATTAGCTAGGAAATTACACTATGCATTGCAAGATAGTAAAATGAAGAAGGTCAAGTTCAGTTACCCTGACACACTGCAAAAAATTATTGAATTATGTCGACCCAATGTTGTAGGGTCAAATTCTATTAGAACATACATTAGGAAGCCTAAAGAACAACAAAAAAATGAGGAATTACCTCAACCCTCTTTAAAGAACAATGTAGAATCAAATTCTACTATCACTACATCAACAATACATGGACAACCTTTAGAGGACAATATGGAACCTGTGGGAAACGACATGCCTTCACTTTCCCTTGAAGAAGATGTTGTTGTCACAACTTTGGTTGGAATACATGGAAATGAAAATTCATATCAATGAGAGGAATTTGTGAACAATGATATGAACCATTCATCGGCCAGTGATGAAGACCTAATTCATGCCAAATATGGATTTGATGGTATATTTGTTTTTTCTTTATTTGATAAAATGGTACATTTCAAACAACAATCTACCTTGTGGGAGGATTCCTTCAAAGCTAATGACAAATTGTGTAGAACTAAGGATGTCCAAATTCTTGATTTGGTACATCGTGTTATAGGTTTAGAGAAAAGAATTGTCGAAACTGAAAAAATAATTGGCCAGAAGGATAAACTTATTAAGGATCACTGTTCTAACTTTACCATAGTTCTAGCAGAATCTATTTCTGAACTTGACAGATTGAAAGACATGTAGCAGGCTCAAAAGGAAAAAGATGAGGAAATTATAGGGATACTTGAAAATGAGCTGAAAAACAGGCCTGAAGTTTTGAACATGCCATCATTGAAGATTGTATTTGGTAAGGAAGCAGAACTTCAACAAGAATTGAAGAAGAAAGAAACATTTATTGTAGGTTTGAAGGTTGAGTTTGAAAAGGCATTGAGAGAAATGATCATTAAATAGCAAAATGAGACTGCAGAATATGAAGCAAGATTGGAAAAATTGAATAAAACAATTAAAAAAAATGAGTTTCTACAAAAAAAGAGAATTGAAAGGATTTCAGCAACTCTCGAGGCTAAAAGTGTTGGAAGAGGAAAAAAATCAACAATCAAGGGTAAACAAGTATGCACACCAGAAGAATCAATAGCCAAGGGTGAAAAAGGCTTCACATTGGATGAATCAACAATCAAGGGTAAATAGGTTTGCACACCAGATGAATCAATAGTCAAGGGTAACAAGTCTGGACACAAGAAGAATCAACATTCAAGGGTAAACAGGTATGCACACTAGAAGAATCAACAGCAAGGGTACAAACGTTAGCAAAACAAAAGAATGCAAAGTCGAGGGTAAAAAGGCCATCAGTACACCAAAAAAAATTTGGCAGTACAAAACTAGGTGATGTAACTATGGAGAGCTTACTCCAGTTTTAGAAGTCCTTGCAACAATGAGAGAATACCTTGAACGAAGCTGCTTCAACCATAAATGTTGTAGAGTTTACATTTGGCTCATTAGATCCAGCATTGAAGAAGAAGATAGAGGAGAAGGAGGCCTAAATTAGAGACCTTCACCAAAAAATATTGGAGAAGGGAAAAGCACTACATTTGGAATGTGATAGTGAGATACAAGATTTAAAATCCCAAATTAAAGCTTTGCAAAATAAACCTGTGGCAGAAGCAATTTTTTATACTCCATCTAATAGCGATTTGAGGGCACAAGCGCTCAAGAAGGAGGTACTATAGGTCAAGATAAAATTAAGTGCAGTTCAATCTGAGCTGAAGTGGACAAAGGATGATCTTAAAAGAAAGGAATATGAGCACCCAAAGCAGAAAAATAATAATGTAGAGATGTTGAAGAAAGGTCTAGAAGAAAAAGATAGATTGCATACAAAAGTGATAAATCTTGCAAACAAAGTAAAAGAGCAAGAAAAACAATTAAAACATATGGCCAATGAAGCTTCTGTGGATCTGGAGGGTTCTGGAAAAGGCAAGAGAAGCTACAATGAATTTTCTTATTCTAAAAAGGAGGAATTGCAAAAAACTCCCAAGCAGCCTAGAGTTCTAAAATAATATGGTGTACATTTGATGTCTATGTACATACTAATATTGTTGTAATATAAATTGTCAGTATTTCTCTGCAATGCATATATTTTGATATAGTTAATGTGTTTCTAATGTGTAATACAAGTGTAATGTGTAATCCATATATGCATTTTTCCTATATCTAAGAGATTTTAATGTTCAAACCATACTGAGAAGTGTGTATGAAACTACAAATGATGAAATATATTCTTCGTAATATATTCTACAAATGAATTGACATGTGAAATATTCTTGAAATATATTCTACAAATGAATTGATAGAACATCATTTCATGTTATATTGAATAAAGTGCACTATAACATAGACATACAAACCTTTTCTACAAACTCTTGTACTCAATTCTGTAAATTGTATGATCTTGTTTTGCCCCTGCTCAACAGCCTTGTAAAATCATTATTTCATCAAACAAAATTCCATTTTGTTTGATGAAATGTTTAAATTTTAAAAGGACAAGTTTAATGAGTTTTCGGCTACTGATATGGTGGTTCCCATTAAGCTACTAATTTGTTGAAATTTATTTTTTCTAATAACCTTTGCAAATTCTATTGGATTAATGAGATTATCATATTGAAGTTATTGTTTTGGATGATTTATACTAGGGAAATTAAAACGTGACTCTTAATTATTTCTATTCCTACTCTGTAACCCTAGTCATGTATATTATCCCAAAATATTAGAGATTGATTTTATTGATTTCGTTACCATGATGATTTGCAAGGTTTCATTACTATGGTTGGCATGCTTTGTCTAAGCAATGGTCGCCAAAGGTCTGATGTTTGTAACTCTGACAACGCCTAGACTTATGTCTCATGGTCCTTATCCTAAGTTTGTGAGCCATTTTCGATCTTGATTGAATTTCATATGGTCGTATTTCAAGGTTCAAGTGCATGGTTTGTGATTATATTATAACCTCCGCCACCTTTACAAGATAAGTCGAATCTATGATAGGAGCGCATATATTATGGTTATTTCTGGGTTGATTTATGGCGCAGCCTGTATCTTAACTCGCATATCGCGAAGACGGTGTGCTATCATGACACTAATACTTGACCTGTCCATCATGTTTAAGCCCTGGTATGTATCTTTTGTCATGGACGCCTGTCGAGCAAACACCTGTTTTACGTACAATGTAAGGTTTCCTATAATTTAAGTCAGGGTTGAATCATGATATTATCAGCGTTCTAGGGTTTTCGACCGTCATTTGGGTTATCAATCGATTACCACTCCGAGTACCGATGGCTTCATTCATGTCAAACCCACAGAGGTATAGCCTGTGTTCGTGCATGGATTATCCTGTTCATTATCTCGTGTTACTGAGCCTTCATTCTACGTGCTCATGATCTTGTGTTCTGTCTCCCGCTGAGCTCTGGTACCTATTTCGCGTGCGGTTACGTATTTGGACACAGCTAGTGATGGCACCTGTTGTAAGGGTTGAACCCTGTGAGATGACCCTGTTACATTCAAACCCCGAACTCGCAGGGAAAGTTGAAGATATAGGATGGATGTAGTTCTTGAAGAAATTCTCGGATTCTAATATTGAAGTTACTAGAGTCTTTGCACTTTCTCTGGTTGATTTTCAAGCAGAAGTTGGGGATTTACGGTTTCGGGTAGATGAAAGGTCGATAGCAACTGCCACAGGTTTATCCCTAGATGGTCAGAGGTGGTTCAAGTACCAGCGGATGGATATATTAGAATGGAGACAATTGTTAAAGAATCCGGTTCAGGAAGTTTCTTTTCGATCAGGGGTGGCACGTAAGTATTTCCTTAAAGAATGGCGTCCCATCCTCGATCTAATTCATAGATATCTTACATGCAAAGGACGTTTATCATCAGCATATGTATATCATCTTCGTTTGATCACTGTTTTTATAGGGTTTCCTCTTAATTTTCCTTACTACCTTCTGCACAGTTTATTTAAGATGTCAAATGCCATAAAAAAGGGACCTAAACGTGTCAGCCACAGTCTTTTTCATCATGGTCTGGTTCGTATGTTGATTGATAACGAGCTAGTGAATTCGGGTCGCTCATGGGAGCAGTTTGTAGAGTCAAATGGTTTTTCATCCTTTTGTCATTGCATGTTCAATAGTCCTGATGACTGTAGCAAGCATAGAGATTTAGGTTTGGCTCCGTTCTTTTCTCCGCTCAAATCTCTGTCAAACCCTAGCTGTAAGGGTTCCGAACCTTGTAAAGAGCCCATGAGTAATCCAGTGAACAGTTCTCATGCCCCTATAGGTCCTGGGCGTGTGAAGAAGATTTCATCACTGTCACCTGTTACTCCGCCCAACATTACTGATAAAATGGGTAATCGTCATGGAAACCGACCCAAGTCCAAGCTGGTTGGCAGGCTAACCAGGAGTATGGCGAAGGCTAAAATTGTTAAAACCCCTATGGTTAATAAGGTTCCGGTGGAAACGGTGGTGATTGATGATGAAGAAACAAATGCTTCTTCACCTGTTAATGATGATGTGGTTCATCCTGAGTTCCTTTCTGGTTTAGCTGGTGAAATTCACCCTGTGACTGATAAAGATATGCCCGAAATTCCTTCTTCGCCTGTGGATATTCAGTTTGTCGAGCCGCAATTTGATGATACCATTGATCATGTCAATCCTCCAGCAGTGGATAAAGAAGTGCAGGAAGTTTTAGTTGATCATATGACTGATTCTACATTACAAGAAAAACCTGTTAAAACAACCCCAACGATTCTTCGTGGAACTGGGGAAACCATTCATCCTCTGTTCATTAGTTGTCTTTTAGACAAAGTTCGTAGAATGGAAGACAGGATGAATGAAATAGCAGCGAACCGTGATTTAATGAAATCTGACAATGTGGTGTTACAGAAGAAAGTAGAGGTGAGTGATCAACAGATTGTTCACTTAAGGAATCATAAAAATAAGTTGATAAGGCGAGTTCTCAAACTACTAGATGAAAATGAAAAGACTGAAGAAAAGGTGCACGAGCTCAACGCCCAAATAGCACTCATGCAATTCAGAGCTCCACCTCCGAGTCCGTCTAGTGGCGTTAATATTCAAGTTTTTCATGCACCAGTTAAATTGTGACTATGCTGGATTTCTTTGTTGTTGGTTTTTAATTTTCAATTTTGATGATCAGGTATTTATTTATTTAATTTCTTGTTTATCATTTAGTATTTATTAATTCGATTAGTGTTATGTTAATTTTATTGTTTGATTTATCACAGGTTGCTGTTTGTGCTCGGATTTTGTCAACTGTCTATTTTTTGCACAATCTCACATCAATCGGAACAGACCGCATAACAAGCTTTCCAGGTGTTGTTTATTGCTGGAATATTTGATTTTCATGGATCGAATTGTCTTCGTTTCATAGTGTTTTACCTGTATTGAAAAATGACATGTTACACTTGTCATTTTTCAATGGACAATTAGCTTAATTCGATCTAGGTTATCTCGAGCTTTTAGGGATGTTTATTTTTGTAAAGCATGTATAAAAGGGTGAAAATCGAAGAGAAAAGGGTCGATAGTTAATGGAAGGGAAATGGACAAGACTGGGTTTGATTTTGTTGTGACTCTGGACAGCTATCCGTCTGCAGCCCCAATCTTTTGAACTGGTGATACTATTATATATATGTTTACTGTTTGAACATTTTACATATGCTCTTGGTATCTGTTAGTCCTGTTATTTCCTTTTCATACTTTATTATGTTTGTTAAAATTCTCTGTAGAAGTTTACAAACATATTTTTCTCGTTTAATTATCGATTTTCATGCTTTCAATTTTGCTAATATATCATGTTATGTAATTGGCAATCGACATTGTTTCTTATATGATTTGTAATTGATTACTGTATGGGCCTGGTTAGTGTTTATCTTATTTAAATATTACCTATGTGTATCCATGCGGTAATTCTATTAGCATTTATTGATCTCATGGTTTATTTCTCTTACTGCTCCTGATTAGGATATTAGGATTATATATGGTTTATTTTCTGCTGATTATTTTACTTGAAAACCTATTCGTATCAGGTTATTTCTTAATGAGTTACATTCAGCTTATCCTTTTTGTAAATGATTGTACAAGATGTATATATAGCAGGTTTGTGCAAAATATTAACTAGGTTTATATTTTATCTTTTCAGCTTTTGTATCTTGTATTTATTATTCATTGATTTAAGTTGATTAAATCTGATAATCTAACATCCTGTAGCATATAACCTGAATTAACTTTTGTAATTAATAAAGATAGGTTTCACTGACAATCAGTAGCATTAGTTTTAACCATTAGACTGTTAGTGTTTTAGGCCAACAGAGCCTTTAAACCTGTCGGGGACGGCTACCCCAAACAGCTTGGAGCCTTCCCTAAGGATCCCGGTTTGTGTCGTATCCCTCGTTGCGGGCTCTGTCAAATACGCCCGTCAACAATGGCGCTAGAAGGAGGGCCAGCGTAAGCCAATGGCTGATGAAAACAACCCCGTAAACAAATTTAATCAGCCAATTACCCCTCAAATACAACCTACTGCACAACCACGCTCTCACCGTTCATCACGAGTGAATGAAACCCCAGTGAGCAACTCTGTTCAAAATCTGATCTCTCAGTTCAATTCTCTCAGTATTCACTTACTTGAATAAATAGACCAGTACGAACAAGCCTTAAATGAATCTCGTAGAATTCTGACAAGAGCTTATTCGAACCTTACTGGGCGACAGCCTACTGAGTTACCTCTTCCGCAGATTACCCGTCCTCGTACTCGTCATCTTGAGTCATTTCTAGGAGAACAAGAACAGTCTTTAGGTGCCCATCCCGATCCTCACGTACAGCAATCTTCTACAGGCACCAACCATCCTTCTTCTTCTACAGGACCACTTGCTTCCGGAGGGACTGGACAACCACCATCACCGCCTCGATCACCTCCTCGTGTTTTACAAACACCACCTTCACCACCTCCAACTCCAAGAAACATGGCAGCTGCAAATCCCCCGAACCCCAATGCTAATATGCCATGGCTATCCCAGGATGTTGTGGCCGTCCCTGGCGTTCAGCACCCTTTACCTAAACATCCTGAGAAATTACTGCCTAAGTTCAACCCTGAGTTGAAAGAGCCAGCAGAAGATCATGTCAAGAAGTTTATGTTGGCAGTTCGACTCTTGGATGTGGAACATGAAGATGTGGTCTGTCGGATTTTCCCTTATACGTTTGAGGGAAAAGCATCAACGTGGTACTTTTCACTTACAGCTGGTTCCATTACTAGCTGGAACGAATTTGATCTTGCATTTACAAACAAGTTTGGAGATGACAAGTCTCCTGCTATTTTAGTCTCAGAATTGTCTAGAATTCGCATGGACCCCAAAGAAAAGGTTAAAGATTTTAACTAGCGTTTTCTAACTTTGAGAAACAGGATTCCCGCTACCTCGAGGCCAACTGAGGACGTTACTGTTGAATTTTACACTTCAGCCTTACCGGGAAATATATCCATGTTTGTCAGGCAAAAGGCCAAACTTACTCTAACTGAAAACTTTGAAGAAGCAATTAAAGTGGAAAAGGATGCGAATGCCACAAAAGCAAATCCCGGAGTAGATAACGATTCAGCATCTTCTTCTCGCAAGAAGACTGACAGTCCTACCAAAAGCTCTGACAAAAGGGGCCAAGATGCCTTAGATCTTGACAGTTTACAAAGAGTCATTAAAAAACTGTCTAATGAGATCATAGACTTAAAAAAGGGTACTTCTAAAAATACCACAAACAAAGAACCACCTAAACAGTTTTTCAGAAAACCTTTTCAAAATTCAGCTGCGAAACAAACTCCACCCTCTGAAGCCAACAGCGTTGAGGAACTCAATAGTTTCCTCAAATCAATATTTTCAGATCTAGAAACAACTACTGAAAATGAAGCTCAGTATTCCGGACAGAGTTCTCAAGATAACCAAAAAACAGACGATGACAATGATGATAAACCACCTCATGTCATCAGTCATTTCTGGGACACCTCAGAATTAACTGATGACGAAGATGTGGCTGTTGTCAATGTAAATCAGCATCAGTACAACACCAGAAGTAAAAAAGACCAGCCTTCAGCTGAACCTGCCACAACTATAAAAGATAATAGTTCAGCTGTCAAAGATAAAGATCAATCTGCAAATAGTAAATCTGCACATTCCATTGAGTTAGAATACGATCTGATCAAAGACTTAAAGAAAAGTAGAGCCAACATTTCTCTATATGAACTCTTAAAGATACCTGTGATTCGAGATAAAATGGTGCCAGGAGTTTGCTCAAGTAAATTTGGTAAGACTCCTTCCAATCAAAATAATTCTACCATTAATAAGGATAACTCGAAAAAGGCATCAGTCAATGCATCATCTATAGGCAAGAAGTCTGATTCTTCAACTCCACCCTTTTTACTTACATTTGAAATATTTAATCGTAAAGTACATAACTGTATGATAGACTCATGGGCCTCTAAGAATGTAATGCCTTACTCTGTATGTAAAAAACTTAATGCTGTCCCTGAACCCTGTGATACGAGTATTGTACAGCTTGATCGCTCAAATGTAAAAGTAATAGGTAAGTTGAAATAGGTGCTAATAAGGTTGGATTTGAATCCTCAGGTACACTTTATCATCGATATTATTGTGGCTGACATCCCTAAAGCATATGTTTTGTTTCTTAGCAGGGATTGGTCACAAAAACTCGATGGGTATTTTGCCACAGACTGGTCACACCTGTGGATATCTCATAAGGGTCGCCCAAATAAAATTAGAATCGATCGAGAACGGTATATGAAGCATACCATCACTGAAATTGATGACTCAAATGAACCAGTCTTGTTCACTGATACTATAATGGGTAACTACATGGCTGACTCATTTTTTGGGAACTTGGAAGCTGAAATTTCAGATAGTCCAGATTCAAATCAGCAGTCTGAAATTTGCCATTTTTCACAAGCCCCAGCTGAAGTTCCAATCCCAGATGCACCACATTTAGATCTCAATGACGGTTGTTGGTCTCTTTACTTTGACAGTTCCAAGTCTAAGGAAGGAGCCGGTGCAGGATGCTTACTGATTGATCCTTATGGTAAAAGGTACTTCATTGCTTGCAGATTAGAATTCGATTGCACCAATAACATTGCTGAATACAAAGCCCTCATTCAAGGGCTGAAGAAAGCAATTGACTTGGGAGCCAAAGCCTTGGTAGTCTTAGGATATTCTGAGATTATTGTTCGTCAGGTACGTAATACAATACACTGCATAGCTGGACACTTGAGAAATTATCAAGCTGAGGTATGGAATTTACTATTAGCATTTGAAGCATTTAACATTAGTTCCATCCCTCGTTATCTAAATCAGGAAGCTGATCTTTTAGCTAATTTTTCTTCAAGATTGATTCCATCGGAAGGAATCCTTACTGATGCTTTCTCGGTTGAATTGCTGTTCAGGCCTTCTATACCTGACAACGTAGCAAATTGGAGAGTCTTCAATGACGACCAGCAATTGATCGATTTTCTGACTTTTAAAGACACTTTCAAGGATGCAATTTTGGACGAGATGACTCACGATGAAGATCTACACAATTTTGCGGTAATCCATAAGCCTCGCTCAATTCAGGAATCTCTCGATCAGGTTAGTGCTCTTCCCAGGTCAGTAATCAAACTTGAGAAATTCTATGACTTAAAGGATAAATTTAAGGCTGCAAGGAATTGTAAAACTAATAGCTCCATCATGCAATCTGACATTGTAAATCTAGGAACTGAACAAAATACTCAATGTGTGAATCTGGGCAGCACATGTACTGCTCAGGAAAAAACATCCTTTGTTAAACTCTTCAAAGAATTTAAAGACATATTTACATGGACGTATGATGACCTGAAAACATTCGATCCTAACATCATGCAACATATCATTCCTATGAAACCGGAGGCTAAGCCTTTTCAACAAAAATTGAGGAAAATGCACCCCAGCCTAGAACCAGCTGTCAAGAAGGAGCTAAATAAACTCCTTGCCGCCAGAATAATTTTCGCTGTTCGGCATGCACAGTGGGTAGCAAATATTGTACCCGTGAGGAATAAAAATGGTGACATCAGGTTATGTGTCGACTTCCGAAATCTGAATAAGGTTTCGGATAAAGACAATTACCCTGTTCCTACAATTGAGAAAATCTTGCAACAGGTCTCCAGATCTGAAATGTTTTCGCTACTAGATGGTTTTTCAGGATACAACCAGGTGTTAGTATCCAAAGCTGACCAATTGAAAACAACTTTTAGAACGCCTTGGGGAACCTATGCATACAGGAAAATGCCATTTGGTCTTATAAATGCCAGAGCAACATTTTAGAGGGAAATGGATATCGTCTTCAGAGGTCTGATTGGTAAGTTCGTCGTTATTTATCTTGATGATGTTACCGTCTTTTCAAAAAATAGGACTGATCATTTAATTCATCTCAGGAGAGTCTTTGAGCGTTGCAGGAAGTATGGGATTTCTTTAAATCCTAAGAAATCTATATTTTCAGTGACAGAAGGTAAGTTGCTGGGTTTTGTTGTTTCTAAACAAGGCATTAATATTGACCCAGAACGTACTCGTGCTATTTCATAGATTTCGATGCCCCACTCAAAGAAGTCCATGCAGTCGTTTCTTGGAAAGATAAATTTTGTTTCTAGATTTATTCCTGGGTTTACAGAAATTGTTCGGTCGCTTCAGAAAATGATAAGAAAGGATGCTGAGTTTAAATGGAGTACTGACGAGAAGCAATCTTTTCATGACATCTTAAAAGCTATTGCTGAAGCTCCCACTCTCACTAGCCCAGATTTTTCCAAACCATTCATTTTATATACGTTTACTTCTGATTCGTCTTATGCTGCTGTTCTGACACAGAAAAACCAGGAAAATAATGAAGCTCCTATCGCTTTTACGAGTTCTGGTCTCAACGGTGCAGAATTAAACTACCCAGAAGTGGACAAGCAAGCCTTCGCTGTTTTCAAATCTGTTAAACATTTCAGGCCTTACTTACTAAAGTCCCACACCAAGGTCATTGTACCATATTCTGCAGTTAGAAATCTCTTGGTACAGAAGGATCTTGGTGAAAAACGAGCACATTGGGTCACCGCACTTCAAGAATACGACCTGGAAATAAAACCTTTAAAGATTGTCAGGGGACAAGGTCTCTGCAAGCTAGCAGCTGGCTCTGCAGACAGTGCTGAATCAGATCTGCATTTCTTCAGCGAACCTTCTTTATTCGAAAGGGAAGTTTTTCCGGTCTCCACTCCTCCTGATTCTTGGTATGACGATATTAAGTTCTTCTTATTACATGGGACCGCCCCTGAACATTTAGACCCACGTCATAAGAGAGCTTTAAGACTAAAATCTACACCTTATCAGCTTATTGATAATATTTTGTTTAGAAAGAACTTCGAAGGGGTTCTCCTTCGTTGTCTAGAAAAACATGAGGCTGATGATGTGTTATCTCAACTACATGTAGGACCAGCTAGAGGACATTTCAGCGGAGAAACTACTGCTCATAAGATACTTAAAGTTGGGTACTACTGGCCCACATTGTTCAAAGACGCATATTCTTTCGCCAGGAAGTGCCAAGAGTGTCAAAGAGCAGGAGGCAGACTGAAAAAGGCAGCATTACCCCTCCAGCCGGTTATCATTGAAGTCCCATTTCAGCAATGGGGTCTGGATATTGTTGGCCCAATCACACCATCCTCTTCACTACAACATAAATACATTTTGACGGCCATAGACTACTTCACTAGATGGGTTGTATCCATCCTGTTGAGGGTAGTCAATTCCGAATAGGTGATATCTTTCCTTGATTCTTTTATCATTAGCAGATTCGGTATTCCAGAATATTTAATCTTTGATAATGCAACTTATTTTTCCTCCGTTAAATTTACTGAGTATGCATTAGAAAAGGGAATAAAATTTAAGTATTCTGCTAATTATTACCCCCAAGGTAATGGGTTAGCGGAATCCTCTAATAAAAATCTGATTAAGATTCTGAAACGTACTGTGGCTAACCATCATAGGAATTGGCATACTGCTCTATCGAATGCTTTGTGGGCTGACAGGGTAACCCCCAAAGCTGCTATAGGGAACTCTCCCTTTTTTCTGGTGTATGGTAAAGAAGCCATCTTGCCCCCTAATTTGTTCCTGCCCTCCTTACAGCTTGCTCAGTCGGTGCAGGAGATACCTTGTTCCGCCATGGAGCATCAAATTCACACTTTGCAGAAACTGGAGGAAGAAAGGGAGTTGGCTAGAAAAAAATTTGAAAAACAACAGCAAACTGTTAATCGTTGGTTTGACCTCAGGAAGTCGGTCAGTTGAGATTTGGAAGTAGGTGACTTAGTCTTGAAGTGGGATAAGGAACACGAGGATAAAGGAAAACACACAAAGTTCCAATGCCTGTGGCTAGGGCCATTTATTATTACAGAAAAACTTGGTCCTGGTACTTTCAGGTTACAAACACTGGAAGGTGACATTGATAACCTTCCAGTAAATGGTCACCTAATCAAGAAATATTTTTCATGATCCTCCTCAAGGGATCATCTTGTATATACCTGGTGTGGTATGCTTGCTTGAAAGATTTTATTTTCTTTGCTTTTGATCTGTTTTCATTTTTCCATATTATTTGCTGTTTTGTTTTTGTGATCTGAACCTGATACATTCATCAAACTCCTAAGCTGATGACTAAATTCAATTTCTAGAATTTATCTGAAAATCATGCACAAAGGCATTATCATCCTGGAAACTGTCATTGTGTTTTACTTCTCACACAAAGAAGGGTATTATCACTGGTCTGAATATTACCAGCACCTTTAAAACATGTTAATATTAATTACTTATATCAGTTTCTGCAAAAATTTGTCCAAAGAGATTAGGGCAGTGCTTGGTAAAGTCATCTATTAAATCTCTTACGCCATACCTTCTCGTAAAGAGGAACAGACTTGCCTCCCTATCTGCTAAGACAATCTCATTTGGGATTAACAATAATTACGTTCTGGACAAGATGGACTAGAACCTTTGAAAAAACCGTCTGAAGGACAGAAGGTCTCGTGATGAGCCGGTCTATTTATGATCATAAGTTTACACCCAGTAGCATTGTCGTCTCCGGTCACCAAGCCTGGGCAATGACCTTTGGACATAAAACTCTGAGGGGTGAAAGGTCTCATCACGAGCCGGTTCATTTTACTGTTGTGTAGACTGGTGACTGACATGATTACCACCGGGTTATCAATCCTGAATCATGGCCTTCATGGCTAATAAAAAAAAAACAAAAAACAGAAGATAATGGTAACAGTTCATCTTGCCCAGAATTGTAAATTTTTCACTAGCAGATGGGATACTGGCAGTTTGTGGGTTTTAAAGTAACCCTGTCGAGGCTATGGATGCCTGCTGGCAGTAGGGCTATGCTTTTGGTATTGAGGTTTTATCTTTTAAGACTGAACCATTTACTGTTTTATTCTTTACTGACTAATTTTTGCTAGAAATCTGATTTGTATCAAATAAATGAATCTGC